>CM054057.1:80407548-80632275 GCA_028641055.1 Alopecurus myosuroides | reverse complement strand
CCCTAGCCCGAGCAGCCCCTCTCCCTCCCTCTGCCCTAATTCTCTCCCCCTCCTCTCTCCCCGCCTCCATTTCCTCCTTCTTCCACCTCCTCTCTCTGTCCCTGTTGCTCCCCTCTCTGTAACTGAAACGGATCACCACCACCTACTCCCTCCGGCGATCGCCGGCGACGTGATCCACCTTCGCACGGGCTAACGGCGGGAATGGATCCCCCGCGACTCCCTCTTCCTCTCCGAACCCTCCTCGGTGGCTGAGGGCCACCGGAACGCCGCCGCCGTCCACGTTTTCGCCACCGGCCACCACCACCGCGGCTGCACCGACCCCCTCCTTCCTTTCCACCACGGTGAGCCCGCCTCCCACTCCCTCTTTCTCCTCTCTGTAGCGCCGCGAGCCCGCAACACCACCCGCACACGCGCGCCACCACGGGCACCAGCTTCACGGCGAACAGCCACCGCACGCAGTCGCAGTTCGCCGGCGGCCACCGCGCCTGTCGCTAGGTTCAAAAAACTGAACCTTTCAGTTTCAGTTAAAACAACTCCTATCTGAACGTTATCCTCCCTCGCTACGCTTACCTGACAAGCATCGAACAGCTACCGCAGTGGCAGCAGCTCTCTGCGCGCAGCAGGGGGTCGTGGGTTCGAATCCCACCCCCGCGGATTAAACACCTTTTGCTATTTTAATTTTCCAGATCCAGAACAAAGTCCAAATTGCACACCAGTCCCTGGTAGTATTATTCTAGGTCCCTGTTAATACTTTCTAAATCCCTGGATGTTGTTTAAAATGGCAGAATAATACCTAATCTTGGAAATTGCATAAATAATTCATTTTAACTCCAATTTCAACATTTTAAATACGTTTTCCACTCCAAATTAAATTCTCTACCCAAATATAAATTTTGTTTACTGTTTTGAATATTTTAAATTGGTGAAATATTTGAATCCTTGTTTAATTCATTTAATTTTGCAAAATTCATAAGTTGGGCATAAAAATTCCAAATTCAACAAACTAAATATATTTTCCATTCAATTTTTCATGAACTTTGCAAATATCAACTTTGTGTCCTGTTTTAAATAAATTAAATTGCTGAAAACAACTGTTTCTTAATTAATGCATTTAAAATTGTCAAATTAATAACTTGCTCATTTTAAATCCATTTTCAACAAATAAAATATGTTTTCCATGCTAAATTGAACCACCTTTCCAAAAATAAACTTTGTTTAATGTTTTGACTAATTAAAATTGGTTAAATAATTTACACCTTGTGTAAATCATTTAATATTGCTAAATTCATAACTTGGTCAAATTAAATTCTTTTTGAACATATAAAATATGTTTTCAAACCAGAAAAGTATAAACTTTTCAAATATGAATTTGCTTCAATGTTTTGAACAAATAAAAATTCAAATAGATTCATACTTGAATTAAATCCAATTAAATCTTGTTTAAACTTGTTTAATTCATAAGTAATTCATCTTACTTCCTTTTTCAATAATTGAAACTTGCATTCCAACTAAAATCTTGTGTTCTTTCCAAATATGAACTTTGTTATCTGTTTTGAACAATTAAAATTGGTGAAAACAACAAATGCTTGTGTAACTCATTAAGAAGCCAGTTTTCTTAACTTAATAAATAAAATTCCAAACTTGGTAAACAACATATCAAATTGATTCCATTGTTGTTTCCTTTTTGTTTTCCTCATCCATGCATCATGCAAATCCACTTTTACATGTTGGTTAGTTGTAGATCAATTAACCCAACCTTAATTCATGGGCTTTCCATATGCAATCCAATTGCATATGGGTCCATTTAAACATGTCATCTTGTCAACTAGTTTATTTTGATGCATCAATTAAATTGTCATGCATCATCCCATGTTTGTGCACTATGCCATGTTATTGATTGTTCGTCTCTCTTCGATTGTTTGTTTGCTTATTCTCGAATAGACGACGACGATTAGACCGACGAGGTTTACGACACTACTTCTGAGGAGTTAGCTCAGTACCAGGCTACTGAGTTTGCAGGCAAGTATTCACTCACATGAACCATTGTGTTCCTTTCCACATTGGATACCGATACTTTCCGTTGTCTATTCTGCTAGCCTTATGAATCGTTGCTTGTGTCCTGATCCTTTCACATGTTATCCTATAACCCTGATATTGCCTCCCCTCCACACCTATAACCCCTTGCTTGTTGCCTGTGTCTCACTAGCATGCTTAGGGTTGCTTTTGCTCGAGTCTGTTGTCCGTTACTTCTTTTACCATATTTATTATGTTCTATGGGCTCGATGGTTAAGCAACAATCATGTTAATGTTATGGATAATAATAATTTGATGATAAAGCACCGGCAGGAGGCCCGACGTGGTTTTGAGGCCTGCTAGTGTCGACCCTAATTAGGAAAAGGGTCTTGTCTACTGATCCATGATGAGCGCACTAACCGCATGTGGGAAGCGTGTATGGGCGCCCCCCTCAATTTGACTCGATTCGCATCTCGTCCAAATCGCCGCACTTAGTTCGGGCTTTCCATTTGATGCATGCATATGCAGGTGCGAACCCTTGGCGCCAGGGTGGAACTTTTGTAGTCGGCATTTAGGGCGGCGTGATCTTCCAGGTCCCCTTTTCTTCGTGGGGCTCGATTAGCCGCGCACGCACAGCACGTGGTGCTTTGGGCTTGATGCGAAGAAGAGTTGAGTTGTGTTGAGTGCCCCGCTTGGTGGAATGGACGTTCCATCTGGCGGGTTATTCTTACGTGTACGGCCAAATTGGTGCACCCCTGCGGGGTAAATCTTCTCGAGAAGCCGTGTTTTCCGCGGTTATGGATGACTTGGTGAAAGTGCTGGCTAACAAGTACTCAGAACAACTTACACCTAATGATTAACAATTTGACTAGTAATAGGCTTATTGACACAATAACTTGAAACCTCATTAATCCAACTGTGTGAGTTATCCTTGGGTTGCTTCCTTAGTAGGGGGTAACATTGGATGGGTTTGTTTGGTGGTTAGTATAGTTGGTTACGATACGCTATCTTATCTCCTTTCTGTTAGCCGGAAGTTGTAGCGTGTCTCTGTAGTTGGTTACCGCAGCCCGCTGCATTACTTTTGTATCACCTATTCTTCCGTTGAACCTAAAGCATTTGTACCTGGTGTTGCCGGGTACACCTTGGTGAAGTGTGAGTCTTGCTTGCCAGTACTTGTCTGTACTGACCCCTATGGGGCTGCGTGTTCTGCAGACTACGGTTCCGAGGATCCCCATGGAGGCTACTACGTGCAGTACGACGAGACTGTTGACGAGTAGATAGCGGACCCGGGCAGGATCCGAGACTATGTGGATGGGCTCCGTTTTCCTTTCATTGCCGGCCTCTTAGGCCTATTTGGATTTTGTCTGTACTCAGACACTTTGTTTGCTTCCGCTGCTATGTAATGATGATATGTTGGGACATGTGTCCTCTGGATGATTGTATTTGCTATTCTCTGCTCTAGTGAGAGCCATTTGCAACTTATTTCCATCTTTTGTGTCTTAGAGATTTGTTGTGCTATCATTTTGTTAAACGCCGTTGACGTACCATGTGTGTATGGTATGAAGTACGTCAATGGTAGTATCTTGATTTCTATGGGATAGTTTACGTAGACGATGAACAGATAGGGGTTGGTTGTCACACATACGTGTGTTGGCCTACTCGTAAGAGGACGCGGGTGCAGGTAAGCCCCGTAATCCAATCTACTACTGTTCAACGGAACTGCGAGTATCCTATAGAAGTCAGGGTGCGACAAATGGTATCAGAGCCTGTCTGCCTGTAGGATCCCTTTTACTGGTCGCAGTTGAGTCTAGAAACTATTTTGTAGCTATATAGGAAAAATGAAACGCGAGAGTAGGAGTTCTGTTCTTTTTCTTCTTTCCCCACCCACCCTCCCTTTTTCTGGTAAGGAAGTGCAACGTTGTTTTTCTCTTCTCATCTAAACTTTCAAGTTAGGTTTTCACGTATCCTGGTTTCTCTAGGATGGTTATATCTACTAGACCATAGGAATGGAGGTGGTTGTGACATGATTTATCATGTTGCCTACTCACGATTGAGAACGGAGGCGTGTAAGCCCCGGAAGCAGATCCTCTATTCCTTAAGCAGTAGATATTGATCCTTTAGAAGCCCGGATGGGTTCTGTAGTACCTCAGGAGTTTTTGGTCTCGTGTTTCCCGAATGTTGCTTCGATATCCTGTTCTTCTCAACATCCTTTTCGTCCGTTGAAACCTTGTTGTTGCTTGCCATTTCAGTTCTTCTACCGGAGCATAACATTCTTTCGTGTCAAAGATCTTTGCGACAACAATTAAACTCCCCTTCGTTGGTTTGGGTTCCCCGCTAGTGGTAAACTCCCCTGGAGCAACTATGCAAACTTCTAAGATCAGTCACAGAAATCAAATCCTAATTGGAGGCCACATATTCCTTGCTTCTCTCATACTACTTGGCAATTCTGACATTGATGTCATTCTTGGTATGGATAGACTGAAGGCCAATAAAACAAAAATTGACTGTGCTCAAAATTCAATAACTCTGTTCCACCCTTCTGGCTAGATAGTCTATTCTCCAAATGAATCAAGTTCTATTCAGCTATACACCCTCGATGCAAAACCTCTATCTCTACTCGAAAATGTTCCGGTGGTTTGCGAATTCCCTGACGTCTTTCCAGAAGAGTTGCCAGGAATGCCTATCGTCTTGAAATTCCAGAAAAACTATCCAAGGTGCACGATGTGTTTCACGTGTCACAGCTCAAGAGGATCTTCGCAAGAAGTATCCGGATCTTTTCTCTTCTCAGTGGGAATCTCGGGGCGCGATTCCTTCAAGGGGGGGCGTTTTGTAACATCCCAAGTATGAAAAACATCCATTAGAATGTTTGCTCTCTGTTATTTTATGTTTTGCATCATGACATCATGTTCATTGCATTTGTTTTGCTTTGTTTTCCAATTGTTTTCCTCTGTTTTCCTTTGTTTTCCCTTGTTTTCTATTTGAATTTCAAATCAAATTTCAAACCTTTTGTTTCATACTTGTGATGTTACAATTTTCCAAATGAATATTCAAATCAAAGCAATTAATTGTTTCCATTAAAGTTGTGATTTCAAAACTATTGATTTGTTTCTAATCAATATTTCATCTAATACCAAACCATTTTCAAATTCAATTAAATTTCCAAACAGCAACCCTTTTGAAATTCATGAAAATTACAAAACTCTCCTTTGTTTCAAATTAACTTGAAATCAAAAACATTTAAATTGCTTAAGTCACCATTATTCATCTAATATTAAAATTACTCAATTTCAATTAAATTTACAAGCATCAACAAATTTGAAATGTTTGAGAAAACAAAAGCTGCATTTAGGTGCTGTTACAAAACTTAATCAAATACAAATTTTTCTCCTAATTTTTCTAACCCTCAAACCCACTCCTTTTCTCTCTTTTCCTTTTAGCAAAAAAAAAACAAACAGAACAAAAAAATATAAAAGAGAGAGAGAGAGGGGGCAGGCCAGCCAGGCCCAGCCCACCATCTCCCTCAGGCCCGTACCCCCCTCTTTCTTCCTCCCCTGCACGGCAGGCCATCCATGGCAGCCACGTCGACAGAGAGGAGCAGGGACGGCAGGGAGCTCCTCCCCCTCCCCCTTAAAACCCTAGCCCGAGCAGCCCCTCTCCCTCTACCATAATTCTCTCCCCCTCCTCTCTCCCCGCCTCCATTTCCTCCTTCTTCCACCTCCTCTCTCTGTCCCTGTTGCTCCCCTCTCTGTAACTGAAACCGATCACCACCACCTCCTCCCTCCGGCGATCGCCGGCGACGTGATCCACCTTCGCATGGGCTATCGGCGGGAATGGATCCCCCGCGACTCCCTCTTCCTCTCCGACCCCTCCTCGGTGGCTGAGGGCCACCGGAACGCCGCCGCCGTCCTCGTTTTCGCCACCGGCCACCACCACCGCGGCTGCACCGACCCCCTCCTTCCTTTCCACGACGGTGAGCCCGCCTCCCACTCCCTCTTTCTCCTCTCTGTAGCGCCGCGAGCCCGCAACACCACCCGCACACGCGCGCCACCACGGGCACCAGCTTCACGGCGAACAGCCACCGCGCGCAGTCGCAGTTCGCCGGCGGCCACCGCGCCTGTCGCTAGGTTCAGAAAACTGAACCTTTCAGTTTCAGTTAAAACAGCTCCTATCTGATTGTTATCCTCCCTCACTACGCTTACCTGACAAGCATCGAACAGCTACCGCAGTGGCAGCAGCTCTCTGCGCGCAGCAGGGGGTCGTGGGTTCGAATCCCACCCCCGCGGATTAAACACCTTTTGCTATTTTAATTTTCCAGATCCAGCACAAAGTCCAAATTGCACACCAGTCCCTAGTAGTATTATTCTAGGTCCCTGTTAATACTTTCTAAATCCCTGGATGTTGTTTAAAATGGCAGAATAATACCTAATCTTAGAAATTGCATAAATAATTAATTTTAACTCCAATTTCAACATTTTAAATATGTTTTCCACTCCAAATTAAATTCTCTACCCAAATATAAATTTTGTTTACTGTTTTGAATATTTTAAATTGGTGAAATATTTGAATCCTTGTTTAATTCATTTAATTTTGGAAAATTCATAACTTGGGCATAAAAATCCAAATTCAACAAACTAAATATATTTTCCATTCAATTTTTCATGAACTTTGCAAATATCAACTTTGTGTTCTGTTTTAAATAAATTAAATTGCTGAAAACAACTGTTTCTTAATTAATGCATTTAAAATTGTCAAATTAATAACTTGCTCATTTTAAATCCATTTTCAACAAATAAAATATGTTTTCCATGCTAAATTGAACCACCTTTCCAAATATAAACTTTGTTTAATGTTTTGACTAATTAAAATTGGTTAAATAATTTAAAACTTGTGTAAATCATTTAATATTGCTAAATTCATAACTTGGTCAAATTAAATTCTTTTTGAACATATAAAATATGTTTTCAAACCAGAAAAGTATAAACTTTTCAAATATGAATTTGCTTAAATGTTTTGAACAAATAAAAATTCAAATAGATTCATACTTGAATTAAATCCAATTAAATCTTGTTTAAACTTGTTTAATTCATAAGTAATTCATCTTACTTCCTTTTTCAATAATTGAAACATGCATTCCAACTAAAATCTTGTGTTCTTTCCAAATATGAACTTTGTTATCTGTTTTGAACAATTAAAATTGGTGAAAACAACAAATGCTTGTGTAACTCATTAAGAAGCCAATTTTCTTAACTTAATAAATAAAATTCCAAACTTGGTAAACAACATATCAAATTGATTCCATTGTTGTTTCCTTTTTGTTTTCCTCATCCATGCATCATGCAAATCCACTTTCACATGTTGGTTAGTTGTAGATCAATTAACCCAACCTTAATTCATGGGCTTTCCATATGCAATCCAATTGCATATGGGTCCATTTAAACATGTCATCTTGTCAACTAGTTTATTTTGATGCATCAATTAAATTGTCATGCATCATCCCATGTTTGTGCACTATGCCATGTTATTGATTGTTCGTCTCTCTTCGATTGTTTGTTTGCTTCTTCTCGAATAGACGACGACGTTGAGACCGACGAGGTTTACGACACTACTTCTGAGGAGTTAGCTCAGTACCAGGCTACTGAGTTTGCAGGCAAGTATTCACTCACATGAACCATTGTGTTCCTTTCCACATTGGATACCGATACTTTCCGTTGTCTATTCTGCTAGCCTTATGAATCGTTGCTTGTGTCCCGATCCTTTCACATGTTATCCTATAACCCTGATATTGCCTCCCCTCCACACCTATAACCCCTTGCTTGTTGCCTGTGTCTCACTAGCATGCTTAGGGTTGCTTTTGCTCGAGTCTGTTGTCTGTTACTTCTTTTACCATATTTATTATGTTCTATGGGCTCGATGGTTAAGCAACAATCATGTTAATGTTATGGGTAATAATAATTTGATGATAAGGCACCGGCAGGAGGCCCGACGTGGTTTTGAGGCCTGCTAGTGTCGACCCTAATTAGGAAAAGGGTCTTGTCTACTGATCCATGATGAGCGCACTAACCGCATGTGGGAAGCGTGTATGGGCGCCCCCCTCAATTTGACTCGATTCGCATCTCGTCCAAATCGCCACACTTAGTTCGGGCTTTCCATTTGATGCATGCATATGCAGGTGCGAACCCTTGGCGCTAGGGTGGAACTTTTGTAGTCGGCATTTAGGGCGGCGTGGTCTTCCAGTGCTATGAGGGTCCCCTTTTCTTCGTGGGGCTCGATTAGCCGCGCACGCACAGCACGTGGTGCTTTGGTCTTGATGCGAAGAAGAGTTGAGTTGTGTTGAGTGCCCCGCTTGGTGGAATGGCTGTTCCATCTGGCGGGTTATTCTTACGTGTACGGCCAAATTGGTGCACCCCTGCAGGGTAAATCTTCTCGAGAAGCCGTGTTTTCCGCGGTTATGGATGACTTGGTGAAAGTGCTGGCTAACAAGTACTCAGAACAACTTACACCTAATGATTAACAATTTGACTAGTAATAGGCTTATTGACACAATAACTTGAAACCTCATTAATCCAACTATGTGAGTTATCCTTGGGTTGCTTCCTTAGTAGGGGGTAACATTGGATGGGTTTGTTTGGTGGTTAGTATAGTTGGTTACGATACGCTATCTTATCTTCTTTCTATTAGCCGGAATTTGTAGCGTGTCTCTGTAGTTGGTTACCGCAGCCCGCTGCTCTACTTTTGTATCACCTATTCTTCCGTTGAACCTAAAGCATTTGTACCTGGTGTTGCCGGATACACCTTGGTGAAGCGTGAGTCTTGCTTGCCAGTACTTGTCTGTACTGACCCCTATGGGGCTGCGTGTTCTGCAGACTACGGTTCCGAGGATCCCCATGGAGGCTACTACGTGGAGTACGACGAGACTGTTGACGAGTAGATAGCGGACCCGGGCAGGATCCGAGACTACGTGGATGGGCTCCCTTTTCCTTTCATTGCCGGCCTCTTAGGCCTATTTGGATTTTGTCTGTACTCAGACACTTTGTTTGCTTCCGCTGCTATGTAATGATGATATGTTGGGACATGTGTCCTCTGGATGATTGTATTTGCTATTCTCTGCTCTAGTGAGAGCCATTGGCAACTTATTTCCATCTTTTGTGTCTTAGAGATCTGTTGTGCTATCATTTTGTTAAACGCCGTTGACGTACCATGTGTGTATGGTATGAAGTACGTCAATGGTAGTATCCTGATTTCTATGGGATAGTTTACGTAGACGATGAACAGATAGGGGTTGGTTGTCACACATACGTGTGTTGGCCTACTCGTAAGAGGACGCGGGTGCAGGTAAGCCCCGTAATCCAATCTACTACTGTTCAACGGAACTGCGAGTATCCTATAGAAGTCAGGGTGCGACAGTCCAGTTTTCCAACAGTTTTTGGCTCGCATTATTTTGCTGCTAGTCTGCTGGGGAAAAACTCATTCTGTTCCAAAGTATGTTTATGGAAATTTGAAAAATGTTCGCTCATGAGTTTAAAATGTTCATGAATATGAAAAAAGTTCTCAAATTTAAAAATATTCCATTTGAATTTTTTTCGTGTATTTGTAAAACATATTATGGACTTTAAAAATATTTACGAATTCAGAAAAGATTGCTGACAAGTTATAAAAGTATTCATGGATTTGAAAAATGTTCTTCCATGATCTGAGATTTACTTTTCATGTCATCGTGCCAAAGTGCAAGATCGGTTGTCTATCCTCAATGGTTCTCTTGTTGATCGTAAAAATGGTGGTATCTCGTTGGAGGAGATTAGACCTTTCGGTCTCTCTGTTGGATCGGATACCTATTGATATTTCTATTGGTGCGGTTCATGCTGCTAGGGTTTTAGACTTGGATGTCTCTCGTGGTCTTGCCTTGGCAAAGGAGGTACGTTTGTTATTCGGATCAGACGTGCATGCTTCTCATGATTATGGCGCTTTTCAAATGGTGTTTTCTTTTGGAAGAGCCTCCTTTAAACTTGATAAAGACACGGTAGCATTGGCTCTGGAAGCGGTTGTAGGAGGTTTCTGTGGTAAACTGAATGTTTCATGTCTTCATGATCGGGTTTTTCCTTTTGACGTCTCTTCCAAGTTGGTTGGTCTTCATATTTTTAAATTTAAATGGTTTAAGTGTTCTCGCTTCAAGTGTTACTTTCATCTCTGGAGTTATGGTGACCTTAATTGGGTGCTAGAATTAAACAAGTGGGAGTTTGATCAGCAAAGTGAATGGACTTTGGTCTCTCGTAAGAAACAACAGGTCAAGCATAATAAATTCAGGCCTAAACCTGCAAAGACCTTGCCGGTTTCACCACCGTACTTTGCTCTCAATCAAGCTCCTCTGGTTAATGATATTGCAGACAGTGTGAAGGTTTTATCCAAAGAGAATATTGATTCCATCTTGGATTTCTCTATTATTAAATTTGGTTCTTTTGAGCCAGGATCTTCTCACTTTTTTTGAGATATTTGTCTGCTTCTGTAACTCCGTTCGTTCAACATGTCTCCTCTTTTATTGACGATGGTTTCGCTAAGCTTATTGATAAGGCAGCGGCCCAGGTCTGTTCTCGGTGTCTGTCAGCCAAGCATACTACTGAAACTTGTACGTGTCGGGTAAATTATTGGTCTTGCTCACGTTCAGGCCATATTCAAAAAAACTGCTCGAGTCTTAGTGGAACTCTTCGATGGGTAGTTAAAGTGGCATCAGGAGAAACCGAGTGTAACGTCCGGGGTTTTTCCCCAATTAGAGTTGATCGGTGTTTTTCTTTTTGCATCGCATGGCATACCGCATCATCCCGCCTTTCAAACTTACAAACTAATATAAATTAATCAACTCATGTTTTCTAAAATTTGTTGGAATTTATTTGGTGCATAAATCTAATTGTTTTAATGGAGCCTGAACAATTTCTGGAAAAAAATAAGCAACAAAAAAAAATTGAGAGGAGAGAGAGAGAGCAGCCAGCCAGCCTGCCCCATTTTCGGCCCAGCAAGGCCCAACCGCACCTCCCTCTCCCCAAACCCTAATTCTCTTTTCTCCCTCGCAAAAACCCCCCGCCGTTTCCCCTTTTTGCGTACGGGTCCTCCCACCTCTCAGAACCGAACGCACCCACGCACGCAACGATCGCTCGAACCCCCCCCCCCCCGCTCGCTGCGTCGCTCGCTGCCTCCCGTCGCTCCTCTCTTTCCGTTCGATCCCCAACCCCGTCGCCTCTCTCAGCTCGCTCGTCCTCCTCTCGCTCCTCTGCCTCTGCTCGCTGCCCCTCCCGCCGGCCATCTCCGCCCTCCTCCTCCTTGCATCTCCGGCCGAGCGCCGCCTCTCTACTCCTCCCTCCCGCACCCGTCCGTCTCCACCACCGCCTACCTCACCGCCTCGACGCCGGCCACCCCTCCCCAAGCTCGGCCGTCCCTGAGCCCTTCCCGGCCGCCCTCCTCAAGCTCCCCCCGACCCCGAGCAGCCCGCCGCCCAGCGTTTCAGCAGGGCGCCATGGCGACGAAGTTGCCGACGGCGGACGTGGAGGCCAGCCTCCTCGCTCACCTCAACTCGAACGTCGACATCGCGGACTCCCGCTCCTTCGCCTCCTCCCTCGGCGTCTCGCACAAGGAGCTCGAGGACGTCATCAAGAGCCTCTCGGCTTTCCGCATCGTCGAGAGCGCGGACATCACCAAGGAGACATGGGTGCTCACGGACGAGGCCAAGGGGTACGTCGCGAGGGGCTCCCCCGAGGTGCAGCTCGTCTCTGCCATCCCACCGGAGGGTGCCTCCGTGGCCGCGCTCAAGGAGAAACTGGGGGGCATCTACGTCATTGGATGGGTGGCAGCCAACAAAAATAAGTGATGCGCCGCTGCTGTGATGCTCCCTGTGCCGCCGTCGTTGCGGTGATGCGGTTGTCGCCCCATCTTCGGTGCCGGCGGGACGATGCCATGTCCGCAACCCCGACATTGACTGGGCCGCCTCCACTGCCTCGGCTACAACTTCCCGAGGCACTTGATCATGCACATGATCTATTTGGTGTGGCCGAGGCCTTCGTGCCCGTGTGTTCCGTGTCTGTGAGCTCGACAAGATCTTCTACGACAAGTACCGCTACATCGAGCTACATCGAACCGTGAACGACTACTATCTCCACCGTGTCCGTTTTGCGTTGGCCGCCTTCGTGCGTGTCCGGGAGATGATGGCGTGAACCCCGAAGACCGGAGAATCGCCCAGTTCGCCATCGACCACAAAGATCGGAACCACCAAGATCTTCTATACGGACGCGGCGAGTACCTCGACCACGACTACATCTACTTCCTCGACTACGTCTACTTCCTCTACGATATGATGATCTCGGCTTCGACTAGTTCCCCCGTCGGAACAAGAACGACTACTTCCACTACGTGGTTACCAACTACTTCCTCGACGTCGACTACTTCCTCTACGGACGCCTACTTCCTCTACGTCCCGAAGTTTCCGGCGTTGACCCCCGGCGATCCTCCTTCCAACGTGCGAACCCAAAACCCAACCCTATACCCTATATGCCCTATTTTCTATAACATATCAACTATAATTAAAATGTCATCTCATTCATGTGTTGCATTGCATTTTTGTGGGTAAATAAATAACTCGAACCTCCTAAATTAAAAGTTGGGCTTCCGGCTCAATTTAAATTGATTTAATTGCATAAACCATAACTAATTCATTTTAACTCCAAATTTGAAAAATAAAATATGTTTTCGAATCAAAGTTCTCTAAACTTTGCAAATACCAACTTTGTTTTCTGTTTTGAATAATTTAAATTGCTGAAAACAACTATTTCTTAATTAATGCATTAAAATTGCTAATTTGATAACTTGCTCATTTTAATTCCAAATCCAACAAATAAAATATGTTTTCATACCAGAAAAATGCACTTAATCTGTTCATGCCATCCATGTTCATGTTTGCACCTTGCATGTTGCATTTGTAGTAGTGTTATGTATGTTCACCTATTAAATAAATATGGAATATGTTGGGGTATTTAATTCAATTGTTGCCCTATTCCATTTAGTATTGCTTAACTCACCTATTTACTGTTTTCCATGCTAAACAACATTTAATATTGATGGTTAGCTAAACAACTTGAACCAATTCCTATTTCTCCGGACTCCGGTTCCGATTAAATTGCTTAAGTTGTTTTCCCTGTTGCATCTTGCCATGTCATGCATATAAAATAGGATCATGCTGGATCTTTTGCCGTAGAAGTAATTGTTGCATCCGGTGTTTGTTCGAGGTTCGTTGCTTCTTCGCGGATAGGACGTGAGATGATGTGAGCAACGACAAGTTCTTCGGATGTACCTCTACTTGCTGGATTCCAGGCAAGTATACTCACTTGCTGCCATATGGCTGCCTTTCATCACTTGTTACCGATTCTTTCCGTTGTTCTTATTCTAGCCTGTTGATTCGATGCTTGTGTCTCGATCCTATCATATGTTTACCTTGCAGCCCTGATATAGCCTTTCCTTCCACTTCCTATTAACTGTTGCTTGTTTAACTTGTTGGCCCTCGTGTCGTAGTTGCATGCTTAGATTTGTTTGTGCTCGAGTCCTGTTATCCTTTGTCGTATCACCTGTTTAGTTGATAGTTGGGTGTCAATTCAATCATAAACATGTTAATGTTTTGGGTAATAATAATTTGATGTTAAGGCACCGGCAGGAGGCCCGGGTTAGGGTTTTGGAGCCGGCTGGTGTCGAAACTAGGAAAAGAGTCTTGTCTACTGATCCATGATGAGCGTGCTCACCGCATCCGGGTGGTAGTATGGGACCCCCCTCAGCTTAGACCTGATCTGCAGCTTGTCCGAAGAGCCACACTTAGTTCGGGTGTTCCATTTGCTCCATTGCATAATGGGTTGGCCCCCCTTGGTTACTGATGATGATGATGATGATGCATATAGGGTGAGGCCTGTAGTGCCCGGGTGTTGTGTCCTGCGGGAGTTTTGCACACCTGCGCTGAGTATTCGGCTGCGTGGCTGGGACCTTATAGCTCCGTGGCTCCTAGGATGGGTTGTAGAGACGGTTTGGGTCGTGTCGAGCCAACCTGAGTTTTAGTTGGTGGTCTGAGTGTGTACGGGTACTGGAGCACACCCTGCAGGGATGAATCTTCTCGAGAAGCCGTGTTGTCCGCGGTTATGTGACGACTTGGTGAAAGTACTGGCTAACAAGTACTCAGACAACTTACACCTAATCAATAATAATTTGACTAGTAATAGGCATATTGTCACAATAACCTGAACTTCACCCTAATCAACAGTGTGAGTTATCCTTGGGTTGCTTCCTTAGTAGGGGGTAACATTGGATGGGTTTGTTTGGTGAGTAGTTGTAGTTGGTTACGATACGCGATCTTATCTTCTTTCTGTTAGCCGAAAGTTGTAGCATGTTTTCTGTAGTTGGTTAGTGCAGCCCGCTGCCGCTTATTTGCAATAATCCCTTCCTTTCCGTTGAACCCAAAGTATTTGTATCTTGTGATGACTGGTTACGCTGGTATCTTGTGAGTATGGGTTGTTATCCCCTTGCCAGTTCTTAACCGTACTGACCCACGAATTCATTTTCGTGGCTGCATATTCAACATTGCAGTCAACAGGTTTGAAGTCTGACGACGTTAGCTTGGGAATCCCTCCGGCTTGGCCTAGGCAGGGATTGGACGGTGTCGGTTATCTTCAGGATTCTTAGTCCAATTTGTATCTTGTCCGTAGTCGGACACTTTGTTGTTTCTTCCGCTGTTATTTGGATCTTTGTATTGTATCAGTTGTATCCTTGACTCGTTTGAGTCCTCTTGTATATATCCTTTCTGTTGTTGTGGATTATTCCTGAACTGTTGTAATGTTATCATAAGTGGCAACCTGGAATCGGTTATTATGCGGATTTGGCGGAAATGTTGAAATCTGCATAGTGCCCGATCCCGGGGCGTCACAAATGGTATCAGAGCCTTGGTTCCGATTCCCGAGATTGTTTCAATACGAATGGTTATCGAAGCAACGGGTCCGCAAAGCCTGTAGGTTAACCTCGCTAACGGTTGTTGTTTCTAGAGTGTCAAAACTATTTCTGCTAAACTATTTTGGAAAACATCTCAATGGGATTCTTGTTTTCTCCTTATCTCTATTCTATTTCCCTTCCCATCTTATTTGTTTTGGAGTCTCCCCTCTTGTCTATCTTTCAAAGTTTTAGGATCCTACGTGGGTGGACGTTTTCTGAGCCTTTAACCTAATAGGTTCGATCATCGGAAGATTCCTGGTGGAAGAACATCGTCGTCACTTCGAGCAAGACTCTCTTGTTAGTGTTGTCGAGGAGATCAGCTGGAAGCATGAAGAATCGATAGTCGAACTTTTTTCCCATCCCGGGTTAGGAGGTGGATTGCGAGGGCGCAATCCCTTGTTAGTGGTGTCGTCTGTAACGTCCGGGGTTTTTCCCCAATTAGAGTTGATCGGTGTTTTTCTTTTTGCATCGCATGGCATACCGCATCATCCCGCCTTTCAAACTTACAAACTAATATAAATTAATCAACTCAAGTTTTCTAAAATTTGTTGGAATTTATTTGGTGCATAAATCTAATTGTTTTAATGGAGCCTGAACAATTTCTGGAAAAAAATAAGCAACAAAAAAAATTGAGAGGAGAGAGAGAGAGAGCAGCCAGCCAGCCTGCCCCATTTTCGGCCCAGCAAGGCCCAACCGCACCTCCCTCTCCCCAAACCCTAATTCTCTTTTCTCCCTCGCAAAAACCCCCCCGCCATTTCCCCTTTTTGCGTACGGGTCCTCCCACCTCTCAGAACCGAACGCACCCACGCACGCAACGATCGCTCGAAC
The DNA here is from genome assembly GCA_028641055.1 of Alopecurus myosuroides. NCBI lineage: Eukaryota > Viridiplantae > Streptophyta > Magnoliopsida > Poales > Poaceae > Alopecurus > Alopecurus myosuroides. Next base: position 80,616,432 of record CM054057.1, on the reverse strand, counting down.
CCCCCCCCCCCCCCCCCGCTCGCTGCGTCGCTCGCTGCCTCCCGTCGCTCCTCTCTTTCCGTTTGATCCCCAACCCCGTCGCCTCTCTCAGCTCGCTCGTCCTCCTCTCGCTCCTGTGCCTCTGCTCGCTGCCCCTCCCGCCGGCCATCTCCGCCCTGCTCCTCCTTGCATCTCCGGCCGAGCGTCGCCTCTCTACTCCTCCCTCCCGCACCCGTCCGTCTCCACCGCCGCCTACCTCACCGCCTCGACGCCGGCCACCCCTCCCCAAGCTCGGCCGTCCCTGAGCCCTTCCCGGCCGCCCTCCTCAAGCGCCCCCCGGCCCCGAGCAGCCCGCCGCGCAGCGTTTCAGCAGGGCGCCATGGCGACGAAGTTGCCGACGGCGGACGTGGAGGCCAGCCTCCTCGCTCACCTCAACTCGAACGTCGACATCGCGGACTCCCGCTCCTTCGCCTCCTCCCTCGGCGTCTCGCACAAGGAGCTCGAGGATGTCATCAAGAGCCTCTCGGCTTTCCGCATCGTCGAGAGCGCGGACATCACCAAGGAGACGTGGGTGCTCACGGACGAGGCCAAGGGGTACGTCGCGAGGGGCTCCCCCGAGGTGCAGCTCGTCTCTGCCATCCCACCGGAGGGTGCCTCCGTGGCCGCGCTCAAGGAGAAACTGGGGGGCATCTACGTCATTGGATGGGTGGCAGCCAACAAAAATAAGTGATGCGCCGCTGCTGTGATGCTCCCTGTGCCGCCGTCGTTGCGGTGATGCGGTTGTCGCCCCATCTTCGGTGCCGGCGGGACGATGCCATGTCCGCAACCCCGACATTGACTGGGCCGCCTCCACTGCCTCGGCTACAACTTCCCGAGGCACTTGATCATGCACATGATCTATTTGGTGTGGCCGAGGCCTTCGTTCCCGTGTGTTCCGTGTCTGTGAGCTCGACAAGATCTTCTACGACAAGTACCGCTACATCGAGCTACATCGAACCGTGAACGACTACTATCTCCACCGTGTCCGTTTTGCGTTGGCCGCCTTCGTGCGTGTCCGGGAGATGATGGCGTGAACCCCGAAGACCGGAGAATCGCCCAGTTCGCCATCGACCACAAAGATCGGAACCACCAAGATCTTCTATACGGACGCGGCGAGTACCTCGACCACGACTACATCTACTTCCTCGACTACGTCTACTTCCTCTACGATATGATGATCTCGGCTTCGACTAGTTCCCCCGTCGGAACAAGAACGACTACTTCCACTACGTGGTTACCAACTACTTCCTCGACGTCGACTACTTCCTCTACGGACGCCTACTTCCTCTACGTCCCGAAGTTTCCGGCGTTGACCCCGGCGATCCTCCTTCCAACGTGCGAACCCAAAACCCAACCCTATACCCTATATGCCCTATTTTCTATAACATATCAACTATAATTAAAATGTCATCTCATTCATGTGTTGCATTGCATTTTTGTGGGTAAATAAATAACTCGAACCTCCTAAATTAAATGTTGGGCTTCCGGCTCAATTTAAATTGATTTAATTGCATAAACCATAACTAATTCATTTTAACTCCAAATTTGAAAAATAAAATATGTTTTCGAATCAAAGTTCTCTAAACTTTGCAAATACCAACTTTGTTTTCTGTTTTGAATAATTTAAATTGCTGAAAACAACTATTTCTTAATTAATGCATTAAAATTGCTAATTTGATAACTTGCTCATTTTAATTCCAAATCCAACAAATAAAATATGTTTTCATACCAGAAAAATGCACTTAATCTGTTCATGCCATCCATGTTCATGTTTGCACCTTGCATGTTGCATTTGTAGTAGTGTTATGTATGTTCACCTATTAAATAAATATGGAATATGTTGGGGTATTTAATTCAATTGTTGCCCTATTCCATTTAGTATTGCTTAACTCACCTATTTACTGTTTTCCATGCTAAACAACATTTAATATTGATGGTTAGCTAAACAACTTGAACCAATTCCTATTTCTCCGGACTCCGGTTCCGATTAAATTGCTTAAGTTGTTTTCCCTGTTGCATCTTGCCATGTCATGCATATAAAATAGGATCATGCTGGATCTTTTGCCGTAGAAGTAATTGTTGCATCCGGTGTTTGTTCGAGGTTCGTTGCTTCTTCGCGGATAGGACGTGAGATGATGTGAGCAACGACAAGTTCTTCGGATGTACCTCTACTTGCTGGATTCCAGGCAAGTATACTCACTTGCTGCCATATGGCTGCCTTTCATCACTTGTTACCGATTCTTTCCGTTGTTCTTATTCTAGCCTGTTGATTCGATGCTTGTGTCTCGATCCTATCATATGTTTACCTTGCAGCCCTGATATAGCCTTTCCTTCCACTTCCTATTAACTGTTGCTTGTTTACCTTGTTGGCCCTCGTGTCGTAGTTGCATGCTTAGATTTGTTTGTGCTCGAGTCCTGTTATCCTTTGTCGTATCACCTGTTTAGTTGATAGTTGGGTGTCAATTCAATCAACAACATGTTAATGTTTTGGGTAATAATAATTTGATTTAAGGCACCGGCAGGAGGCCCGGGTTAGGGTTTTGGAGCCGGCTGGTGTCGAAACTAGGAAAAGAGTCTTGTCTACTGATCCATGATGAGCGTGCTCACCGCATCCGGGTGGTAGTATGGGACCCCCCTCAGCTTAGACCTGATCTGCAGCTTGTCCGAAGAGCCACACTTAGTTCGGGTGTTCCATTTGCTCCATTGCATAATGGGTTGGCCCCCCTTGGTTACTGATGATGATGATGATGATGCATATAGGGCGAGGCCTGTAGTGCCGGGGTGTTGTGTCCTGCGGGAGTTTTGCACACCTGCGCTGAGTATTCGGCTGCGTGGCTGGGACCTTATAGCTCCGTGGCTCCTAGGATGGGTTGTAGAGACGGTTTGGGTCGTGTCGAGCCAACCTGAGTTTTAGTTGGTGGTCTGAGTGTGTACGGGTACTGGAGCACACCCTGCAGGGATGAATCTTCTCGAGAAGCCGTGTTGTCCGCGGTTATGTGACGACTTGGTGAAAGTACTGGCTAACAAGTACTCAGACAACTTACACCTAATCAATAATAATTTGACTAGTAATAGGCATATTGTCACAATAACCTGAACTTCACCCTAATCAACAGTGTGAGTTATCCTTGGGTTGCTTCCTTAGTAGGGGGTAACATTGGATGGGTTTGTTTGGTGAGTAGTTGTAGTTGGTTACGATACGCGATCTTATCTTCTTTCTGTTAGCCGGAAGTTGTAGCATGTTTTCTGTAGTTGGTTAGTGCAGCCCGCTGCCGCTTATTTGCAATAATCCCTTCCTTTCCGTTGAACCCAAAGTATTTGTATCTTGTGATGACTGGTTACGCTGGTATCTTGTGAGTATGGGTTGTTATCCCCTTGCCAGTACTTAACCGTACTGACCCACGAATTCATTTTCGTGGCTGCATATTCAACATTGCAGTCAACAGGTTTGAAGTCTGACGACGTTAGCTTGGGAATCCCTCCGGCTTGGCCTAGGCAGGGATTGGACGCTCTCGGTTATCTTCAGGACTCTTAGTCCAATTTGTATCTTGTCCGTAGTCGGACACTTTGTTGTTTCTTCCGCTGTTATTTGGATCTTTGTATTGTATCAGTTGTATCCTTGACTCGTTTGAGTCCTCTTGTATATATCCTTTCTGTTGTTGTGGATTATTCGTGAACTGTTGTAATGTTATCATAAGTGGCAACCTGGAATCGGTTATTATGCGGATTTGGCGGAAATGTTGAAATCTGCATAGTGCCCGATCCCGGGGCGTCACAAATGGTATCAGAGCCTTGGTTCCGATTCCCGAGATTGTTTCAATACGAATGGTTATCGAAGCAACGGGTCCGCAAAGCCTGTAGGTTAACCTCGCTAACGGTTGTTGTTTCTAGAGTGTCAAAACTATTTCTGCTAAACTATTTTGGAAAACATCTCAATAGGATTCTTGTTTTCTCCTTATCTCTATTCTATTTCCCTTCCCATCTTATTTGTTTTGGAGTCTCCCCTCTTGTCTATCTTTCAAAGTTTTAGGATCCTACGTGGGTGGACGTTTTCTGAGCCTTTAACCTAATAGGTTCGATCATCGGAAGATTCCTGGTGGAAGAACATCGTCGTCACTCCGAGCAAGACTCTCTTGTTAGTGGTGTCGAGGAGATCAGCTGGAAGCATGAAGAATCGATAGTCGAACTTTTTTCCCATCCCGGGTTAGGAGGTGGATTGCGAGGGCGCAATCCCTTGTTAGTGGTGTCGTCTGTAACGTCCGGGGTTTTTCCCCAATTAGAGTTGATCGGTGTTTTTCTTTTTGCATCGCATGGCATACCGCATCATCCCGCCTTTCAAACTTACAAACTAATATAAATTAATCAACTCATGTTTTCTAAAATTTGTTGGAATTTATTTGGTGCATAAATCTAATTGTTTTAATGGAGCCTGAACAATTTCTGGAAAAAAATAAGCAACAAAAAAAATTGAGAGGAGAGAGAGAGAGAGCAGCCAGCCAGCCTGCCCCATTTTCGGCCCAGCAAGGCCCAACCGCACCTCCCTCTCCCCAAACCCTAATTCTCTTTTCTCCCTCGCAAACCCCCCCCCGCCGTTTCCCCTTTTTGCGTACGGGTCCTCCCACCTCTCAGAACCGAACGCACCCACGCACGCAACGATCGCTCGAACCCCCCCCCGCTCGCTGCGTCGCTCGCTGCCTCCCGTCGCTCCTCTCTTTCCGTTCGATCCCCAACCCCGTCGCCTCTCTCAGCTCGCTCGTCCTCCTCTCGCTCCTCTGCCTCTGCTCGCTGCCCCTCCCGCCGGCCATCTCCGCCCTCCTCCTCCTTGCATCTCCGGCCGAGCGCCGCCTCTCTACTCCTCCCTCCCGCACCCGTCCGTCTCCACCGCCGCCTACCTCACCGCCTCGACGCCGGCCACCCCTCCCCAAGCTCGGCCGTCCCTGAGCCCTTCCCGGCCGCCCTCCTCAAGCGCCCCCCGGCCCCGAGCAGCCCGCCGCCCAGCGTTTCAGCAGGGCGCCATGGCGACGAAGTTGCCGACGGCGGACGTGGAGGCCAGCCTCCTCGCTCACCTCAACTCGAACGTCGACATCGCGGACTCCCGCTCCTTCGCCTCCTCCCTCGGCGTCTCGCACAAGGAGCTCGAGGACGTCATCAAGAGCCTCTCGGCTTTCCGCATCGTCGAGAGCGCGGACATCACCAAGGAGACGTGGGTGCTCACGGACGAGGCCAAGGGGTACGTCGCGAGGGGCTCCCCCGAGGTGCAGCTCGTCTCTGCCATCCCACCGGAGGGTGCCTCCGTGGCCGCGCTCAAGGAGAAACTGGGGGGCATCTACGTCATTGGATGGGTGGCAGCCAACAAAAATAAGTGATGCGCTGCTGCTGTGATGCTCCCTGTGCCGCCGTCGTTGCGGTGATGCGGTTGTCGCCCCATCTTCGGTGCCGGCGGGACGATGCCATGTCCGCAACCCCGACATTGACTGGGCCGCCTCCACTGCCTCGGCTACAACTTCCCGAGGCACTTGATCATGCACATGATCTATTTGGTGTGGCCGAGGCCTTCGTGCCCGTGTGTTCCGTGTCTGTGAGCTCGACAAGATCTTCTACGACAAGTACCGCTACATCGAGCTACATCGAACCGTGAACGACTACTATCTCCACCGTGTCCGTTTTGCGTTGGCCGCCTTCGTGCGTGTCCGGGAGATGATGGCGTGAACCCCGAAGACCGGAGAATCGCCCAGTTCGCCATCGACCACAAAGATCGGAACCACCAAGATCTTCTATACGGACGCGACGAGTACCTCGACCACGACTACATCTACTTCCTCGACTACGTCTACTTCCTCTACGATATGATGATCTCGGCTTCGACTAGTTCCCCCGTCGGAACAAGAACGACTACTTCCACTACGTGGTTACCAACTACTTCCTCGACGTCGACTACTTCCTCTACGGACGCCTACTTCCTCTACGTCCCGAAGTTTCGGCGTTGACCCCGGCGATCCTCCTTCCAACGTGCGAACCCAAAACCCAACCCTATACCCTATATGCCCTATTTTCTATAACATATCAACTATAATTAAAATGTCATCTCATTCATGTGTTGCATTGCATTTTTGTGGGTAAATAAATAACTCGAACCTCCTAAATTAAATGTTGGGCTTCCGGCTCAATTTAAATTGATTTAATTGCATAAACCATAACTAATTCATTTTAACTCCAAATTTGAAAAATAAAATATGTTTTCGAATCAAAGTTCTCTAAACTTTGCAAATACCAACTTTGTTTTCTGTTTTGAATAATTTAAATTGCTGAAAACAACTATTTCTTAATTAATGCATTAAAATTGCTAATTTGATAACTTGCTCATTTTAATTCCAAATCCAACAAATAAAATATGTTTTCATACCAGAAAAATGCACTTAATCTGTTCATGCCATCCATGTTCATGTTTGCACCTTGCATGTTGCATTTGTAGTAGTGTTATGTATGTTCACCTATTAAATAAATATGGAATATGTTGGGGTATTTAATTCAATTGTTGCCCTATTCCATTTAGTATTGCTTAACTCACCTATTTACTGTTTTCCATGCTAAACAACATTTAATATTGATGGTTAGCTAAACAACTTGAACCAATTCCTATTTCTCCGGACTCCGGTTCCGATTAAATTGCTTAAGTTGTTTTCCCTGTTGCATCTTGCCATGTCATGCATATAAAATAGGATCATGCTGGATCTTTTGCCGTAGAAGTAATTGTTGCATCCGGTGTTTGTTCGAGGTTCGTTGCTTCTTCGCGGATAGGACGTGAGATGATGTGAGCAACGACAAGTTCTTCGGATGTACCTCTACTTGCTGGATTCCAGGCAAGTATACTCACTTGCTGCCATATGGCTGCCTTTCATCACTTGTTACCGATTCTTTCCGTTGTTCTTATTCTAGCCTGTTGATTCGATGCTTGTGTCTCGATCCTATCATATGTTTACCTTGCAGCCCTGATATAGCCTTTCCTTCCACTTCCTATTAACTGTTGCTTGTTTACCTTGTTGGCCCTCGTGTCGTAGTTGCATGCTTAGATTTGTTTGTGCTCGAGTCCTGTTATCCTTTGTCGTATCACCTGTTTAGTTGATAGTTGGGTGTCAATTCAATCAACAACATGTTAATGTTTTGGGTAATAATAATTTGATGTTAAGGCACCGGCAGGAGGCCCGGGTTAGGGTTTTGGAGCCGGCTGGTGTCGAAACTAGGAAAAGAGTCTTGTCTACTGATCCATGATGAGCGTGCTCACCGCATCCGGGTGGTAGTATGGGACCCCCCTCAGCTTAGACCTGATCTGCAGCTTGTCCGAAGAGCCACACTTAGTTCGGGTGTTCCATTTGCTCCATTGCATAATGGGTTGGCCCCCCTTGGTTACTGATGATGATGATGATGATGCATATAGGGCGAGGCCTGTAGTGCCGGGGTGTTGTGTCCTGCGGGAGTTTTGCACACCTGCGCTGAGTATTCGGCTGCGTGGCTGGACCTTATAGCTCCGTGGCTCCTAGGATGGGTTGTAGAGACGGTTTGGGTCGTGTCGAGCCAACCTGAGTTTTAGTTGGTGGTCTGAGTGTGTACGGGTACTGGAGCACACCCTGCAGGGATGAATCTTCTCGAGAAGCCGTGTTGTCCGCGGTTATGTGACGACTTGGTGAAAGTACTGGCTAACAAGTACTCAGACAACTTACACCTAATCAATAATAATTTGACTAGTAATAGGCATATTGTCACAATAACCTGAACTTCACCCTAATCAACAGTGTGAGTTATCCTTGGGTTGCTTCCTTAGTAGGGGGTAACATTGGATGGGTTTGTTTGGTGAGTAGTTGTAGTTGGTTACGATACGCGATCTTATCTTCTTTCTGTTAGCCGGAAGTTGTAGCATGTTTTCTGTAGTTGGTTAGTGCAGCCCGCTGCCGCTTATTTGCAATAATCCCTTCCTTTCCGTTGAACCCAAAGTATTTGTATCTTGTGATGACTGGTTACGCTGGTATCTTGTGAGTATGGGTTGTTATCCCCTTGCCAGTACTTAACCGTACTGACCCACGAATTCATTTTCGTGGCTGCATATTCAACATTGCAGTCAACAGGTTTGAAGTCTGACGACGTTAGCTTGGGAATCCCTCCGGCTTGGCCTAGGCAGGGATTGGACGCTCTCGGTTATCTTCAGGACTCTTAGTCCAATTTGTATCTTGTCCGTAGTCGGACACTTTGTTGTTTCTTCCGCTGTTATTTGGATCTTTGTATTGTATCAGTTGTATCCTTGACTCGTTTGAGTCCTCTTGTATATATCCTTTCTGTTGTTGTGGATTATTCGTGAACTGTTGTAATGTTATCATAAGTGGCAACCTGGAATCGGTTATTATGCGGATTTGGCGGAAATGCTGAAATCTGCATAGTGCCCGATCTCGGGGCGTCACACCGAGGAGTCCCCTTCCTCTGTCCCTGCCTCAGTTTCGTCCCCAACTATCTCGAGAAGTCCCTTGCCGGAGCTTTCGCCCAAATCTCAACTTCCTCCAATGGGACCTTCCCCGTGGATCCCACAAGATTCCTTCCTGTCGGGATGCATGTAATGGAGCCATGGGAGGCTGAAGAAAGACCTTCTAGGGTGTATATCACTTCTTCAACGGCTCCTCCTCGCCGCCATGAATCTTGGGACATTTGTCAGCTGGAGCCAAGGCCACCTATTGAAGAGATTGATGATGCCCTGCAGCTGGTTATCGATCACATCTTTGAAGCCCATAACCTACAAGTAATCTCGTTCTCTGAGAGTGCACTCGGTTTGGGTCTTTTTCGGATGGTGGATCAGGTCGCTCAGGATATTCTTGTGAACTCCTTGGCAGTTCCTTTTGCTGGAGGCTGTATCCTTTCCTTTGCACGGCATGATGAGGGGGATAACCTAAGAGCAACAGTCCGTACTAGAATTGGTTGGATTATGCTTCTGAATCTGCATACAGATTATCGTAGCGATGATTTCCTTCGCGAGCTGGCGTCCAAATTTGTCAAGATGAAGTTATGGTTCGTGAGGATGCGTCGCCTTGCCGCACGCTCATTAAGCTTTCCTATGGCAGTGCTGGAGATGTGCCATGCTCTCTGGTTATTAGGGAAGCGCAGAGGTATGGAGGCCATGTTGTTTCCTGGTCCTGCCCTGTTTATATCCGAGAGAGTGACCAGGCGGATATGCTGCCAGGCGATGAAGACCATGTCCTGGAGAAAGGCAATCCACATCCTATTTTTTGGGGCCCCTGACATCCTAGTCAATGATGACTGGGTGCCACCTTTTGTTCCTTCGGGGCATCAGGAGGGCGATGCTGAATGGGGACAATGGAATGTTGAGGCGCATGAAGAGAATGCTGGTCAGGGGGAACCTACTTATCAACATCCTGACCCGGAGCTGAAGCAATCTTCTGTCATGATTCAGTTCTTTGGTGCCACAGTGGACTACATCACGCAGTCAGGGCTGAGGTACCTGAGAAGTTCGTGGAGCCGCAGCAACGGAGCGAGTAGAACCAGCTAGCTCTGGTTCCCTTTGTGCCACATGTCCAATTGGACAATGAAGACCAGTGAGGCATGATGTGCAAGTACCAGGGCCGTCTCAAGAAATTGGGGGCCCCGGTGCGGAATGTAAAGTGAGGCCCTAATTTTTTTTAAAGTATATATTATATTATAGCTAGAATATTAAAAATAAATGCAGGTCTACTCAAGAAAACATACATTAAAAATATTATGTTTACAAGAACCATGAAGCACAACTACGTAAAAACAAAAAAAGAACTTTGAGAAACTTAAGAGAACATACATCCGAAAAAATAGAGTGTAACTTGGAAAATACTTGAGTAGCAGATCGTGCGATGGGGTATTTTTCCTGACTCGTCAGATATTTATCTTTTGAGCCAAGATCTCAAAAGGCACAAATTGACATTGGCAAGATCAGGGATGCCCAAGCCACGAAATTCCTTTTTAATGCAGATGAGTTTCCAGTTTCCAAGGTGTAGTTTCCTATGTCCTTCAAAATCATTCCACATACAATTAGCCATTTGATTGTTGATAAGGTCAAGGGACCATTTTGGAAATTTAAAAAATGACAGTAGGTAAATGGGGATGCTAGCTAAACAAGCTTTAATTAATGTAAGTGTAACTGCATAAGAGAGAAGTTTCCCCCTCCAATCAGCAACTCTTTTAAGAGTCTTGTCAACGAGGGGCGGAATATCTTCTCTCCTTATCTTATAAAAATGAAGGGGGTACCTAAGTATTTTATTGGGAAGCTACCAGTAGGAGACCCAAAACGTTCAGTAAAGCTGGGGATCTCATCATCAGCTAGGCCTAAAGCGATAAGTTCACGTCTGATGTAGTTTATTCTCAATCCACATACTTGTTCAAAGTAGACTAGGACCCATTTGAGGTTAGTAGCTAGGGTTTTTTATTTTTGAGAGAAAAGGATGATGTCGTTTGCATACTGCAAGTAGACAACACCCTAGGGAAAATGGTTGAGCAAAATCCTTTGATCAACCCTGCATCAACAGCTTTGATCAGCATCCTAGTTAGTACATCCACCACCAAGTTAAACAATAGTGGGGAAAGGGGGGCACCTTATCTTAACCCTTTACTAGTTTCAAAAAAAATTCTAATGACATTATTCAATTTGACTCTCAAGAAGCCTTTGTGAACAATGCATCTAATCCAGGAGATAAATTTTGGCCCAAATCCTCCATTTCCAAGGAGGTCTAAAAGGAAATCTAAACTAACTTTATCAAAAGCTTTTGCATAGTCCATCTTTAGTACTAGACCCTTAATTTTCTCCTGAACAACTGAATGAATGGCCTCATTGGTAGTGACTACACTTTCTAGAATAAACCTGCATTTGATAAAAGCATACTGATTAATAGAGGTGAGATGCCCCATAAGAGTGCTAAGCATGTTAGTCAACACTTTAGTGAACATTTTAAAAGAGCAGCTGAGGAGACTAATAGGTTTAAATTTCTTCATGCTACTGCCTTTAGATTCCTTTGGGATCAAGGTCAAGATGGAAAAATCAAGCCTAAAAATGTCTAGCTTTCCAGTATGGAAATCAGAGAACATTGCCGTTAGATCTTCTTTTACAACATCCCAAAAACATTGGTAAAAAGGAAAGGGGGTCCATCAGGACCAGGAGCTCCATCAGAGTATGAACCAAAGACAACAGCTCTCACTTATTCCTCAATAAAAGGTTTCTCTAAGAGAGAATTTTTCTCTGGAGAGACCTTTTCCTCAGTAGAGAAGAAGTTTTGCTGTAGAGGTACTTTAGAGGAATGTTCTTATTAAAAAAGTTCGTTGTATAAGGAAGAGTCAAAATCAATCATAGCTTTCTCCTCTGTGATAGCCCCATTAGGTCCATCTAGGGAGTGGACTAGCATTTTTGTCCTTCTTTCGTTTGCAACAACATGGAAATAAGAGGTATTTCTATATCCTTCCTGAATGTCTCTATCTCTAGATCTTTGCTTGGATTTAATTTCCTCTTTAAGCCAAATGGTGTTCATTTCAGAATAGATGCCTTTTAATCTCATCTCTTCTTCGGTGGAAAGATCCTCTATTTCAGCTTTTATATCTAATGCATCATATTCCTCCATTAGGTTGGCTTTAACGGTTCTTAGCTCAGCTTCAATATTTCTACTCCAACCTTTGGAAGTACTCCTAAATGTTCTAACTTTTTATTGCCAGATATCAATAGGAGAACTACCTGATGCTGGCAGGGACCAGTTTGTTACAACTAGGTCCCTAAAGACATTTTTAAGAAACCACCATTTTTCAAAACTGTATAGAGCTGGTTTAGGTGGGGTCGCCTCTCCTGATTCCCACAGAATTGGAGTCTGGTCACTTACCAACCTAGGGAAATCTCTAACAGTAGCAAGGGGGAATATGGAATCAAACTCTATATTACAAAAAGCTATCAATATTGGACATGATGAAGTGATGCGTGTGATCACACGTTCATTGGGAGACCCCAAAATAGGAAGGTATGAAGAGTGCAGCAGCAAGTTTTCCCTCAGAAAGAAACCAAGGTTGAATCGACCAGTAGGAGGAAGGAGTAACTTTAGAAGGTGAAGCAGCTGAGATGGCAGGGCGCACTACCGGTTCAGAAGCAACATGGAACACAATCAAACCACTTTGCCCCCAACGAAGCAGTGAGGTTGTCAATCTCACTGGTTTGCTGAACACTAAGAGGTTAAATGTGTGGTGTGGAAAATAGTAGGAACAATATGAAAGCAGTATGAAAGAAGTAGGTGTTTACCAGTATGAGGAAAAGGACCGGGGTCCACAGTTCACTAGTGGTGTCTCTCCGAGAAAGATAAATAACATGTGTGGTGAACAAGTTATAGCTGGGCAATTGACAGAAATGAAGGCTGCACCGTAGTGCATATGGAACACATAAAGATTGCTATGTGATTCATGCGGGAATTACAACAAGATACATAGACTGTTATCCATCTGCATCTATGACTAAAAATCCTGTCGTGGGATAATCACGGTAGATGTTACCAGGGGTAACTGATCTTGGGGCAAGTCGACACAGGTATTTGGGAGAGGGTTTAGCTCAAAGGAGAACATGATGATAATCAATCTGGAGACTAGCAATCAACTCGCCGAGTCTCTGATTGTAGGATAGTAGCACAACTCTCGAATTACACTGGATACTCGATAATTGGTGATACGACTATTACTTGAATCTCTGCCAAGCTAAGCCTAGGGGCTGGTTTATAAAGCACCCGTACCCCCCCTGGCTTGCCCTCCAAGGCGCAGCTTGAGTCCTACTCGAACACTACTTACAATCCCTAGCTTTCCTTACCGCAACCCACAATCCGGGTTACGAGGCCTACTAACTTTGGGCCTTCCAGAAATTTCTTTATCCTTAGCCGGATTCTGCGCAGCGTCCTTTGGGCCGGGTTGTACCTTGGAGTTGGCCTACCGGGTTACTATCCCCTCATCAGTAGTCCCCAGAATAGCTTGGGCTTCACGAAGTTCTCTTTGAAGCGCACGCTATTCCCTGCAAAAATATCAAGTGTACCAATTCATGTAGGCCGGGTTAAATTTCTTTGATAAACAGTTAGGCCTAACTCCACGGTGACCATATAATAACCCGGCTTTCTCCAAATCCATTGCTCATCTTCCCGGGCTAATACCCTGGCAACGACGCTGAAGATCCAGCTCACTTCTCTTGTTTAACCGATCCGATAACTACAGAAAAGACACGCCTCACGTCTGTTCTGGAAATCTCGCCTAACCTTTTGACGTATATCTCGGAAAATCCGGGCGGATACGATTTTATCCGCAATTTCCAGCTCTCGCCCGTTGGCCTAGGTTTATTCTCCCTCACCCTATAAATAGGCACTTAAGAGTAAACCTAATCCCAACGGCTCACTTCTCCTTCTTCTTCTCTTTGCTTCCGTGCTCGAATTCACGGAGCGCCTCCACAGACACCTCGCGCTCGTCCCCGGATCCAACCTGCCGCAATTCGTCCCGCGCCGCCGTCGACCTCCGCCACCGCGTCCGCGAGCATCTGGCCAACAGTCGCAAAGAAGCATCCGCTTTGCGCTATCTGCCACCGCCGCGTACTACTCCAATCTTCTCTGGTAAGCTTCTTGCATCCATTAATTTGACCTCGCAATTTCCAGATTCACTCTAGATTGGATCTTGATCGATCCGCGAGCCATTGTTCTTACCGCACCGAATTAAACCGCTTAGGTACTTGCTAGTTCCTCCAGCAACTTGTGGGATGATCTCACACCATCCTCCTTCCACTATTAATCTCCAATTTCTTCATAGAATCTTTCGCAAATTTTCCTAACCTAGATCCATTTCGCCCAAATTTCCGCGCATGTTATTAACACCCGGAAAATCCTCCTTTTCCAGTTACTTTGCTCGCAGTAGAGGCATGGGCAACCATCCGTGCACCCCAAACTCACCTCAATACGTAAGTAACTAGTAATTTCCACAACCGCACTTAACACCCGGACACCTCGCAATCTTTTGCTCCGTGATGCGTTACCCGGATATTTCTTAGTCTTCATGCTGTCCTAATATTCCAAACTCGGATAATCCAATATTTCCGAGTCTCATTTCCTGTACCTCTTTTTCTTGCACTCTGCAGGTTAACCCTATGGCTCCGAAGAGGCAAGGGAAACAGCCGGCCCCGGTAAAGGCTACCCAAACCATATCGGCAAATTGGGGTCGGTCTACAGCGACAAAGGCCAAGCTGGACGGGATGGACGAACTAGGAATCCTCCCCTCTCAGAAGGATATACACTGGAGGGCACCAGGCGACGAGACCCAGCCCACTCCTGCAGGCAATGAGGTAATTTGCTTCATTGAGCACGTGACCCGGGGATTCCGTCCTCCGGGTCACTCTTTCTTCCGGGAAGTCTTAAGCCATTACGGCCTCCGGGTATTCGACATAGGGCCTAACTCTATGTTGAATATTACCTACTTCATCGTTTTATCCGAGTCATACTTGTGCGTTCCGCCGAGTCTGGCTCTTTTTATTGAACTATTCCAGTGCAAACCGTGCCGCGAGAGCGGTGACGGAGCGCTTCTTACTTGCGGCGGGGTATCTATCCAACGCCGCAAGCACTCACCAATGCCAACCCTCAACCTAAACTCCCACGTCAAAAACTGGCAACTATCTTTCTTTTATTGCCATGACACTTCCCCGGATGGCGAGAGGAAGCTGCCAGGTTACTCGGAGAGTCTCCTTGAGCCTTCCGAATCTTTCAACGCTTTTTCCCCTGACTCGGACAGGGAGGCAATCCAACCTTTGCTGGCTAAGTTAGCTGTTCTCTCGGCCCAAGGCCTTCTTGGGCTTAACTTGGTGAAGACCTGGGTGGATTTCCGGGTTCAGCCCAACTCCATTCGCACCAAGTTGATGCACGAGTACTTGGGGCACATCACGGACGCGCTCCGATACTCCACCAAGAACTTCGCCGCCGGTGACACCAACAAGACCATCAAAGACTTCCTGACGGAGAAGCTAGAGGTGATAAGAAATATCACCGGGTTGCCCCAATTTACTCGGGAGAACCCGGCTCCAGCGGTAAGACCTGGTTCCTTTAGCTTGTTTCAGCACTTTTACCTGATACAGTTTCTAATTCTTGCTTTCATCTCTTTGATCACAGGCTGACGATCCCTTCTGGAGGATTGAAACCTCTCCTCCTTCCCAAGACCCGGAAGAGGAGGACGAGCCGGTTGATGACGATGAAGGTATTTTCCCTAATCTTATATTCGCCTTTTACCTGTGTTACCTTTCCTATCACCCATCTTTTCCTCGTTTGATACATACTCGACTTTCAGGGTTAGAGGACGAGGAAGAAAAAGAAGAAGATGACCCGGAAGCCACCGAATCCGACCAGGAAGCCACGGTCGGAACCAAGAGGAAGGCCAGAGGGGTAGTTGCAAAGGTTCCCTTCTCCTTCGTGTCTTCTGAGCCTTACTCCTTCGAAACTATGCATAAACTTAATGAACGATTGTCACATTCACCATTCTTGAAGGATCCCCTCCCGGCTAAACGCAGGGTGACCCGGAGTTCCCCGGGGGACGATCCCCTTAACCCGGGTATCCCCACTTCACCTGCTCACCGAGCCAGCACTCCTCCACCTCAGCCTCCCCAATCTCCTCAACGCCATCCATCTCCTAACCACCCACTCGCTGGGCAATTCCGGGTACCGCAGCCGGTACCTTTGACAACATCATCCGCCTCCAGCAGCGAGCTCCCACCGGACTATGCCGTGAACACCGGGTAAGTGTCCTTTACTCGATATTCTTTTACACTTATTAACTTGTTAATACATACCACTAACCACTATCTCCTTCTTTCCCTTTAGTGTCCAAGTTACTATCAGTGACCCGGATATTCCCGAAGCGGAAAAGCAAGGAGAGGAGGAGCCAAATACTAACATGGATGCTGCGGCTGATGACGAGGCTGAGGACAGACAGGAACAAGACCCCTTTAAGGACCCAGCTCCACCGGAAACCGCATCCCCCAAATCCTCTGAAGAGGTAGACGAAGATATTATCTTGGAGACCAAGTCGGGTTCTCCTAACCCGGATACTCAGACGGTCCGGGTTTCAACCCCAAGATCCGGAAAAGTCCTTCAACAGGAAGGCCAATCTGCCGGCCCTTCAAGACTTCGCCCTGAAGACATGACGCTTGCCCAGATGCTTGATGCCCTCTACACTTTGAGGGCCGATGAAGAAAATATCCTAGATGCCTTGATAACCAAACACAAGGTAAACCCGAGTAATACCATCTATTTCCTCATATAGTCCCCAAGTTCCGAGTGAATTACTAAGTAATTTGCTTGGAATTTTGCATAATTTTTCCGACTGACCCTTCTTCGTGTTTCCTCATAGGACTTCGTTGCGCAATCTGAGAAGAAGCTAGCCAAGGCTGCCAAACGTATCGAAAAGGAGACGGCCCTTCGCGAAGCAGCTGAAACTGAAGCTCGTAGGAGCCAAAAAATCACGAAGAAGTACAGGAAAAGAGCTCACGAGGCTGAGGACAGATTAACAACGCTCTCCGTGCAAATTGCCGATATCTATCGCACCGCAACTGGTATGACCCTTGAATTTTAGCACTCATGACCCGGATTCTCTCTAGATGGACAACCGTATCTCTTTGCTTATTACTTTTTCTTTTTGTCTTTTTAGCAGGCCCGTGTGACGTAGCCCCTGAAGAAGATGACACTGCCAAGCTGAAACTTATCAAGGACACTATCCGGCAGCTTAGTGCCGGAGTTGGTTGGATTCTTGACGAGTTGCGACTGCCGGGTATCAGGCCAAGCAACATGAAGAAATTGCTAGAATTCTGCTCCACTATTCCTGAGTGGATTTGGCACTGGAAGCGTTCATCCTGCCGGTTTGGAGTGACCCGAGGACTCGCGCTGGCTAAAGCTTATTTTCCTAAGCTAGAGCCGGCCAAGCTGATGGGCGGGTTTCCGGAGTTCAACCTGGATGGATCCAAGTTTTCGCTTAAGGACTTCAAGGCTATTCAGAAGGAAATCCGTCATCCGGCTAGCGTTATTGCCGATGGTTTGGAAATTGATACCATTCTTCCTGCATATGACGCTAACGACAAAATCATCAAGGCGGACCGCCCCAAGCCATACGACATGCTTGCCCGGTGGAAGGAGGAAGCGACCAAGATAAGGGAGGAAGCTGCCAAGAAGAAGGCCGAAGCCGACTCTGTGCCCGCTACTTCTACTCCTGTCGTTCCTCCACCTGCGCGAGTCGGCATTGCTGCTGACCCGAGTGGCGCTGCTACCACAAGCGACGGCAAGGGCAAAGCCAAGATGGATCCTGCGGCTTAGGATATCGAGTGACATCTGCTACTTCATATGCATCAGTCGGCCGAGGTGCCGTTGAAACAATTTATTTTTTGAATGGTGCGCCTGTGCTCCTTTGATACTTTTTAGTAAGACTTTGTAATACACTCTAAATTCCTGATGCACCTTATGCCTCTTTGGGCTTTGATTTATCTACTTTTGCACCCATTTGCTCTTGATATCCAACTTTCTTTATTCTTGATATCCGCACTTCTTTATTTTTGATATCCGCACTTCTTTATTTTTCCTTTTGTCAGACCCGGCTTCCGGGTTTCATGGGTGTTTGGCAAACGGACTTGCTTCTAAGTCTCCAAACCCCCAAGACCCGGATGTTTGGGTTCTTGGAATTTTAACAACTAAACAATATTTTTCTCTTTCAAAATTCCCGAGTCCCCCAGGCCCGGATTTCCGAGTCTAGGACACGTGATTTTTAAAGGAGAACGACTTGCCTGCTGCTAGATTCACAAAGATCCCAGGACCGTTTCACATAGGATTTGAAGTTATGCTTAATAATCGTTGAGTTTCCAGCTATCAGCCTTATACTCTGCATAACTTGTGGTTTAGATGACCCTTTCGACTATCTTGTACTGTAAACCGGCTTTCGCGTGGATACCATGTTATTACATCTATACGAAAACGGGGTCAGGCAAGTCCCATTGGGCTTCATGGCTGACTGTAATCGTAAGCGAACAAATCATGCCACTTTAGTGCGAGTCACATCGAGCTTAAGTAAGAATAGCCAAGAAATTTGGACTTCTTTGTCCGGTTATAAGATTGTAGCCGCACTCGTTTTCGAGTAACCGGCCCTTATAACTCATTGGCATCAAGGCCGGGTCTTTTGAGTTTGCAACTGTGCTTATATGAGCGACCAGCCCTCAAGACCTAAAGATACATGAAAGTACAGATAATAATCACCTCTTTTCTTGATAATCACCTCTTTTCTTGATAATCACCTCTTTATTTGATATGAAAAATTAGGTCAGCAAGCCGCCTCATTAAAAACCCGTCCAGTCCCCAAGGGTGCCCTGGATAGGAAAAGAGTACGTCTGAAACCTGCTGCCTGTTACATCGTTTAATTCCACGCGCCAACATAATCCTTGCTAAGTATAATACGGACGTAGCTGAGCCACGTTCCATGGTCTGTCTCTTTCTTGCATAGGTGCAGTGGTATGAGCAGTGTCGTTAACTGTGGCCGATTCTTCCCTTGCATCTATCAAGTAATATGACCCATTATGCAAATTCCGGCTTACGATGAAAGGTCCTTCCCATGGTGGTGATAGCTTGTGTTTTCCTTCGTTTGACTGAACCAGGCGCAGAACCAGGTCTCCTTCCTGGAAGACCCGGGTTTTCACACGCCGGCTGTGATACCTCCGTAAATCCTGCTGATATATGGCCGACCTTTCCAAGGATTGTTCTCTTTGTTCTTCTAACATATCCACGGCGTCCTGCCGGGTCTTCTCGTTCTCCACTTCAACATAAGCTGACACTCGCGGCGAATCATGAATAATATCGCTTGGTAATACCGCTTCTGCGCCATAGACCATGAAGAAGGGTGTCATCTGAGTGGATCTGTTAGGTGTAGTGTTGATACCCCAGACCACGGAAGGAAGCTCTTCGACCCATGCACCAGCGGCCCTGATACAGGGAACTCGCAATCGTGGTTTTAATCCGCGAAGCAATTCTTGGTTTGCTCTCTCCACTTGCCCATTGGCCTGTGGATGAGCCACTGATGCTACATCAAGCCGGATTCCATTGCTGCCACAGAACTTTTCCATTTCTCCAAGGGACATGTTGGTTCCATTGTCGGTAATTATGCTGTGGGGATACCCGAATCGGTAAATAATTCTTTTCAGGAACTTGACTGCTGTAGCTGCTTCGCAATTAGTAACTGGCATAACCTCAACCCACTTGGTAAACTTATCAATAGCCACTAAAAGATGTGTCTTCTTGCAAGGTGACATATGAAAGGGGCCAACCATGTCCATACCCCAGACAGCGAACGGCCAAGTTAACGGGATGGTCCGTAATTCCATAGCCGGCACATGGGTTTGGCGAGCGTACCTTTGACATCCGTCACACCTTGCTACTAACCGTTCCGCATCTGCTAGAGCCGTGAGCCAGAAGAATCCATGTCGATAAGCCTTGGCCACAAGGGATCTTGTGGATGCATGATGCCCGCAATCACCTTCGTGGATTTCCTTGAGAATCTGTCGGCCTTCTTCTGGTGCCACGCAACGCAAAAAGACCCCCGCGGCGCTTCTCTTGTATAATTCCCCGTTGATGATAGAATACCCCTTTGCTCGCTGCAAAATTTGCCTTGCTAACACCTCTTGCTGTGGTAACTCGCCTCGTGATAGGTAGGCCAAAAACGGTTCTGTCCACTCGGGAATAGTACGTATAGTGGCCACGAGTGCTAAATCCGGGTCTTGATTTGCCAGTTCCTCCCCTGACTCGGTTTTAACTGATGGTCGCCATAACTCGTCCAGGAAAACGTTAGGTGGAACCGGCTCTCTGCGCGAGCCGAGTCTAGCGAGGGCGTCTGCTGCCTCATTCTTTCTTCTGTCTATATGCTCCACCTCATACCCGGAAAAACATCCCGCAACCCTATCAACCTCCCTGCGGTACGCTGCCATGGTTGCATCCTTTCTATCCCAAGTTCCTGATACCTGCTGTACCACAAGGTCCGAATCTCCAAAGCATCGTATCCTCCTAATGTTCATCTCCTTGGCTACCTTTAAGCCATGCAATAGGGCCTCATACTCGGCCACGTTGTTGGAACAGTCAAAGTGAATTTGTAGTACGTAACTCAATTTGTCTCCTTTGGGTGATGTTAGCACCACTCCAGCTCCTGATCCCTCGTATTGCTTTGATCCATCGAAGTGCATGGTCCATGACTCGGAATTTGGAACTATGGTAGTCATTCTGGTGTGCGTCCAATCATTAACGAAATCGACCAAGGCCTGGGATTTGATTGCTGATCTGGGCTCGTAGCTGATATGATAATCCCCCATCTCTATCGCCCATTTGGCTATTCTTCCGGTCGCGTCCGAGTTTCTGATGATATCTGACATTGGTATTGAGCTGACTACTATTATAGGGTGTTCCTGGAAGTACGGCTTCAATTTCCGGCTGGCCATGAAGACTCCGAAAACCAGCTTCTGCCAATGCGGGTAACGCTGCTTTGCCTCGGATAATACCTCGCTGACATAATAAACCGGCCTCTGGACTGGATAACCTTTTCCGTCCTCTTTGCGTTCCACTACCACTACCGCACTGACAGCTCGGGGGCCAGCTGCCACATATAACAACATAGGTTCTTTGGGACCCGGGGCCGCTAGTACCGGTGCCTCAGATAACTGCTTTTTTAGTGCCTCGAATGCCTCATCCGCCTCTTGATTCCATACGAATTTATCGGATTTCCTCAGGAGCCGGTACAAGGGTATTGCCTTTTCTCCGAGTCTGGATATAAACCGGCTCAAGGCTGCCACGCAGCCTGTAAGCTTTTGAACCTGCTTCAAATTTTCCGGCTTTCTCAGATTTTGGATAGCTTTGATTTTGTCCGGGTTTGCTTCAATTCCTCTCTCGGAAACGATAAAACCGAGTAACTTCCCAGCTGGAACCCCAAACACACACTTTGTCGGGTTGACCTTCATCTGATATCTCCTTAGGTTTTTGAACGTCTCCTTTAGATCGTCTATAAATGTCTCTGCCTTCCGGGTCTTAACGACCACATCATCCACATAAGCATGTACGTTGCGCCCAATTTGGTCTTTGAAACACTTCTGAATACACCGTTGGTAGGTTGCGCCCGCGTTCTTCAATCCAAACGTCATGGTTTTGTAGCAGAAGGCCCCAAAAGGGGTTATGAACGACGTTTTCTCCCAATCCTCCCTTTTGAGTTTAATCTGATGATATCCTGAATATGCGTCCAGGAAACACAGCAGGTCACTCCCGGCTACCGCGTCTATGATTTGGTCTATCCTTGGTAGTGCGAACGGATCCTTTGGGCAATGCTTGTTGAGACTTGTGAAATCAATGCACATCCTCCACTCATTGGTCTTTTTCATCACAAGAACCGGATTCGCTAACCAGTCCGGGTGAAATACTTCCATGATGAAGCCTGCAGTTAATAGCCGCGCAATTTCTTCACCTATAGCTCTTCTTCTTTCCTCATTCATCTTTCTCAAACCCTGCTTCACGGGCCTAGCCTTGGGATCCACATGCGAACTATGCTCTGCCAACTCGGTAGGGATACCCGGCATGTCGCTGGGTGTCCAAGCAAATACATCCGCATTTGAATGAATAAACTCCACAAGTGCCTTTTCCTGCTCGCTTTTCAAGTTAGACCCTATAGTGAACTGCTTGGTGGGATCACCTTCCACAAAATCTACTTTCTTGGTGTCCTGTGCCGCCATGAATTTCACTCTTTCGTCCTCAGAGTCCGGCCTTCTCAATGTTGTGCCATCATCCGGATCCACCTGAGACCGGTAATATTTGAGTTCTTCTTTTCTGCAAGCTTGCTCAGCCATCACTGAATCTCCTTCATCGCACTCAGCTGCTATATCCCGGCTTCCATGTATAGTGATGGTCTGTTTAGGGCCCGGAATCTTTAGCTGCAAATATACATAACACGGCCTAGCCATGAACTTAGCGTAAGCCGGCCTTCCGAACAGCGCATGATAAGAACTACGCAACTTGACCACCTCAAACGTGAGCCACTCCACTCGATAATTATCCACTGATTCTCCGAAAGCAACCTCCAATGTAATCTTTCCTTCAGGGCGCGCTGAATGACCCGGCACGATTCCATGAAAGACTGTTGAACTTTTCTGCAGCTGGGATTCTTTGAGGTTCATGCGCAAGAAGGTTTCCCAATACAAGATGTTGATGCTGCTTCCACCATCCATCAAGACTTTTTTCAATTCGTAACCATTGACCTGCGGCGCAACCACCAATGCCAAGATTCCTGGGCGTTCTATTCCTCCCGGGTGATCCCTTCTGCTCCACGTTACCTCTTGTTCCGCCCATCTCAGGTATCCCGGAACGGCCGAGGAAACCGAATTTACCGTTTGCTTTAGTGCTTCTTTGTCCCTGCTAGAAGTTCCTGTAACATGCACATGATATTGTCCTCTTAAATCAAGCGTACGTACCATACCGATGAAGATGCTGATCTGGCCGATCGTCACAGTAGATCCGGATTCGAGGTGATCCGACTCTAGCTCCCAGCCGGAATCGTCCACCATCTTCTCTCCTTCGCCGTTGACGTAGATCTCACCGACGATGAGGTTCCTCATGCTCTTCCGAGCTTCTCCCGTGATGTAAACACCTTTGGACGCAGGCCCCACGGTGGGCGCCAACTCTCGTGGGATAATCACGGCAGATGTTACCAGGGGTAACTGATCTTGGGGCAAGTCGACACAGGTATTTGGGAGAGGGTTTAGCTCAAAGGAGAACATGATGATAATCAATCTGGAGACTAGCAATCAACTCGCCGAGTCTCTGATTGTAGGATAGTAGCACAACTCTCGAATTACACTGGATACTCGATAATTGGTGATACGACTATTACTTGAATCTCTGCCAAGCTAAGCCTAGGGGCCGGTTTATAAAGCACCCGTACCCCCCTGGCTTGCCCTCCAAGGCGCAGCTTGAGTCCTACTCGAACACTACTTACAATCCCTAGCTTTCCTTACCGCAACCCACAATCCGGGTTACGAGGCCTACTAACTTTGGGCCTTCCAGAAATTTCTTTATCCTTAGCCGGATTCTGCGCAGCGTCCTTTGGGCCGGGTTGTACCTTGGAGTTGGCCTACCGGGTTACTATCCCCTCATCAAATCCACCCTTCGAATATCATGCGAACAAACGTTGGGTATTAAGTTGCAAGCAACAGATAATCGCAGTAAGCAAAGTGTGTAATGTAAACAATAACATCATCCTTAGACAAAGCATTGTTGTTTTCTCCCTATTGGAAACAACACATCCTCCATCCGTCATGTTTCTGTCACTCGAGCATGGATAAAAAGGAGGCATGAACCCACTATCGAGCATAAATACTCGCTCTTGGAGTTACTAGCATGTACTTGGCCAGAGCATCTACTAACAACAGAGAGCATGCAAGATCATAAATAACATATGCATGAAGATAACATGATAGATTGATAACCAGAAGACATAGCATTCAACATTCATCAGATTCCAGTAAACACAACATGTAGCATTACATAGAGATGATCTTGATGATGTTAGGCAGCTCACAAGATCTAAATATGAGGCACAAAGTGGAGAGAACGACCTAGCTACAGCTATGGACCCATAGTCCAGGGAGGAACTACTCACGCATCACTTCGGAGGAGGGCATGGTTGTGTAGACCCCTCCGGTAATGATTTCCCCCTCCGGCAGGGTGCCGGAGAGAGCTCCAGAACCCTCCGGTCTCAAGATGACGGTGACGGCAGCCTCGGGTGTTTCTCGGGTAAAAGTGGGATATCTCTAGAGTTTACGTCTTGGAGGGATTATATAGGCGAAATGGCAAAGGTTGTGGAGTCCTGGGGGCCCCACACCACCCCCTGGCGCGGCCCGGGGGGGGCGCCACCCTATGGTGTGGGCCCCCTGAGGCCCCCCTCCGAGTCTCTTCAGGACTCCGTGGAACTTCCAGGATTTCCAAGACTTCCGGGCCTCGAATTTTCCAATTCCGAGATTATTTCCAGAACAACTTTTCTGAAACTAAAAACATCAGAAAATAGAGATCTGGCTCTGTGGCATCTTGTTAATAGGTTAGTCCGGAAAGTCGATAAAAATGACAAAAATTGTATAGCAAACATGTGGGAAACAATAAGAAAACAACATGGAACATCAAAAATCAAGGATACGTTTATGACGTCTCAACATCCCCAAGCTTAGTTCCTACTCGTCCTCGAGTAGGTAAACGATAAAAACAAATAATTTCTGAGGCGACATGCTATGAACATAGACTTGATCATCAATAATGTAAAAGCATAAGTAAGTTGAGATCATAGAACTTCAACACAAATATGATAAATAAAACTTTAATAATAAAGCATAGGAATCACTTTGCATCATGAGAAGTAACTCAAATAAAAGATCATGAATAACAATGCAAACAAGGATATACGTTTGTTTCAAGTATAGAGAAAGCATGTCAAAGTGTTATTTCGCTAGTCCTTAAGAGTGGGGAAAAACATAAATGCCAGGACACCTTTAAAGTTCATGAGGAAGACTAGAACAAATAGTTAGAGAACAAGCAATATCACATCATGAATCAATTAGTAATGTTTCTGGGACAAATGCACATAAAACTCAGAATGGCAAAAATGCTCTCTCAGCTGTGCATAAAGTTAGAATATGGAGACTCAACATAAAAGTAAAATAAAGGCCCTTAAAAAGAGGGAAGCAGGGATCACTCATGTGCTAGAGCCTTTATTTTATTAAACACAGGTATTGAAAACATTTTTAAGAGAGGTGTATGCTTATGTCAACGAATGGTAAACAGAAAATACAGTATGTCACAAGCCAACTAGACTTCACAAGAGCGGCTCCCATAGAAGGACGCATCTAGGTAGAAGGTCATCCCTCTTTCTCTTTTGTTTACACAATTATGCTTTGACTGATAAATTAGGGGCAAAAATAGTAAAGAGAATTTGTGTTATTAATTTGGGGCTGGTCACCCCGCTGCCAGCTCTTTTATCATTGGATAAGAGGATGAAGCCACTGGTCCAGGGTGTGAAAGTCCAATCAACAAGTGACATAAAGATTCTCTATTTACGTTCTCATGAGCTAAAACAGGAGCACAAACCATGAGCAATTTTGAAAGTTTTAAAGGCAACACATGAGCAATTTACTTTGGAGTGGCAGTTAAATACCACATGTAGGTAGGTATGGTGGACACAATGGGAAAATTTGGTTTTAGGGAGTTTGATGCACGAGTAGAGCTCATACTCAGTACAGGTGGAGGCTAGCAGAAGACTGGGAGCGACAAATCAAGTGAGCATAAGATCCATAATCATGCATAGCGACATAAAAATCATTAATCAAAGCATAAGTGGTACCACAAGTTCAAAAACTAAATGATCATAGAGGCTATTTGTGACTGGTTCATAGTCATAAACATGGTGTGAGTATGCGCCAAGTCAACCAAATAAAACATTCAAAGGAGAACACCACAAATTTATGCTTCAATATGACAAGAACAACTCATGATTCTTTCAATGGAACAATAAACACTGTCAGCTATTTGAGTCTAATTATGCTAATCAATAACCACAAGGCTTTAAAACTAAAATAACATCTAGCATGATATGAAAAAGTTCTACCTACACTCTATACAAGCTTCTACTTGCACCGTTAAAAATCCTACCTCAAGCGGCAGTTTTTTTCCCAACAAGCACCATACGAATCATGCTTTTACAAAAATTATCTACATACTACAAGAATAAAACATGAGAGGACTCACAAAACACTACTAAACTAGCATCTCTAAATAAGAGATGCAATGAAAACGAGAGTTAAATATGAATTTATTGTAGCAGCTAGAAGAAAACTAAAAATACTAGCATAACAAGTATTCAAATTAAAAAGTGGAGCGTGTCTATCTCCCAAACAAAGAATGATAGGATCCAACTATATTATTGCAGCAAGTAAAACAAATAAAACAAAGGAAAACGAAATAAAAACAAACAGACGCTCAAAGTAAACTTCATATGATGTGACCGAATAAAAATATAGTTTCACGAGAAGTGACCTGATAGATAGTTGATGAAGAAGGGGATGCCTTGGGAATCCCCAAGATTTTATGCTTGAGTCTTCTTAAAATATGCTTGGATGAACCATGGGGGCATCCCCAAGCTTTGACCTTGCACTCTTTTTGATCATATATATCACCTCTTCTCTTGACACTTGAAAACTTCCTTCACACCACACTCAAACAGTAATTCACATTAGAGGGTTAGTGCAACAAATAAAAATCCATTGGTTCTGTATGGAACCAGTGCTATTGATACTTTTAAACAATAGCTACAGCCACTGATGTTTCGTGAAGCAAAGAAATCCACTTGACATCGCAAAAGAGCAAATGTAAGAAAAATGGCAGAATGTGTCAAAACGAGAACTGTATGTAAACACGAATTTTTTCGAGGCACTTATATTGCTCAAATCGAAAAACTTAAAGAACGAAAAGTTTCGGAATTAGCCAAGGAATAAGAAATAAAAATTCAGATCATTCTGAGCTTCCAGGATTTTATACGATTTTTTACGGTGGACACCAGAAATCTGTTTCCTGCGTAGAAATCCGAAAACCAACTTCAACTCTCGTCAGAAACCTTACTTGGCACTACTAAAACATGAAAAGAAATATAGAAAGGAGTTTCTACAGAAGTATAAAACCCCCTGACTCAAAGAAAATTGTAAAAAACAAAGCAAAAATAAAACCATGGGTTATCTCCCAAGAAGTGTTTTTCTTTAACGCCTTTTAGCTAGGCCCAGAAAAGTGGAATCAAGTATTTTTAAATGAAGAAGCATCCAAATTGTAACTTGTTCGAATAACGGAATAAAAAGGAAACTTCAATCTCTTTCTAGGAAAGTGTTCCATACCTTTCTTGAGTGGGAACTGAAATTTAATATTCCTCTCTTTCATATCAATAACAGAACCAACAGTTCTAAGAAAAGGTCTTCCCAAAATAATTGGACAAGAAGCATTGAATTCAATATTCAAGACAACAAAATCAACGGGGACAAGAGTATTATTAACCATGATAAGAACATCATCAACTCTCCCCAAAGGTTTCTTTCTAGAATTATCAATAAGACGAATATCCAAATAACAAGGTTCCAAGGGTGGTAAATCAAGAATATCATAGAGTTTCTTGGGCATAACAGAGATACTAGCACCAAGATCACACAGAGCATTGCAATAAAATCATTCACTTTCATTTTAATAATAGGTTCCCAACCATCATTTAGCTTCCTAGGGATAGAGGCTTCACATCTTAATTCATCCTCTCTAATTTGCATGAGAGCATTTGTAATATGTTTTGTGAAAGCCATATTCATAGCACTAGCATTAGGACAACTAGCAAGATTTTATAAGAACTTTATAACTTCAGTTTTGTTGCAATCATCAAACTATTTTTATCAAAGATAATGGGACTATTATCTCCCATGTTTCTAAAAATGTCAGCACTTTTATCAGGAACATTCTTAGCAGTTTCAGGAAGTTTTGCATTTTTACTAGCAGAAGTGGGAGTGTTTCCAACACCAATTACTTTACCATTGATAGTAGAAGGTTTTCTAGCATGAGAAGCTTCAATTTTACTAATGGTGGTAACTGTGCAAACATTAGGTATACTATTCTTTCTAGCTATTTCATCTTCTCTTTCCCATCTAGCATGCAATTCAGCTAACGTTCTAACATTATCATCAAGTCGAATTTGGATAGCATTAAAAGTTCTTTAACATCATGAGGCATAAACTTTAGTTTCAGAAAATCAACATCAAGAGCAAGGCTATCAACTTTAGAAGGAAGAACATCAATTTTTCAAAATTTTCCTCAACAGATTTATTAAAAGTAGTTTGTGTACTAATAAAATTCTTAAGAATGTCTCAAGATTAGAGGGTACATTTTTGTTTCTGTTATAGGAGTTACCATAAGCATTTCTAATATTAGGTGGATATGGCCTATAATTGTTGATACCAAAATTATTCCTATAATCATTTGTGTTGAAATTATTATTTTTAATGAAGTTCACATCAACATGCTCTTCTTGAGCAACCAAAGAGGCTAAAGGAACATTGTTTGGATCAATAGGAGCATGGCCATTTACAAGCATAGACATGGTAGCATCAAGTCTTTCATTCAAAGAGGAGGTTTCTTCAACATAATTTACCTTCTTACCAGTTGTAGCTCTCTCAGTGTGCCACTAAGAATAATTTACCATCATATCATCAAGAATCTTGGTTGCTAACTCCAAGATCATGGACATAAAGGTTCCTCCATCAGATGAATCCAAAAGGTTTCTTGAAGAAAATTTCAGACCTGCATAAAAAGTTTGGATGATCATCCAAGTAGTCAGTCCATGAGTGGGACAATTATTTACCAAAGATTTCATTCTTTCCCAAGATTTAGCAACATACTCATTATCAAGTTGCTTAAAATTCATGATGCTACTTCTTAAAGCTATAATATTAGTAGGAGGATAATACTTTCCAATGAAAGCATCTTTACACTTAGTCCAAGAATTAATACTATTTCTAGGCAAAGACATCAACCATTCTTTAACTCTTCCTCTCAAAGAGAAAAGAAACAATTTCAGTTTATTAATATCCCCATCAACATCTTTATATTTTTGCATCTCACATAGTTCAACAAAATTATTAAGATGGGCATCAACATCATCAGTACTACCACCAGAAAATTGATCTCTCATAACAAGGTTTAACAGGGCAGGTTTTATCTCATAAAAATAAGAAGTAGGAACAGGTGGAGCAATAGGCGTGCTAATGAAATCATTGTTGTTGGTGCTAGTAAAGTCACACAACTTAGTGTTCTCAAGAGTAGTCATTTTAAGAAGACTAAAAACAGGAATAAAACTACAACTAGAATAAGAACTATTTTGTGTGTTTTTGATAAAGAGAAGCAAACAAGACAAAATAAAATAAACTAAGCAAAACAAAAAACAAAGTAAAAAGATTGGAAGTGCTGCATCTATGACTAAAAATCCACCCTTCGAATATCTTCCGAACAAACATTGGGTATTAAGTTGCAAGAAACAGATAGTCGTAGTAAGCAAAGTGGGTAATGTAAACAATAACATCATCCTTAGACAAAGCAGTGTTGTTTCCTCCCTAATGGCAACAACACATCATCCATCCGTCACGTTTCTGTCACTCGAGCATGGATGAAAAGGAGGCATGAACCCACTATCGAGCATAAATACTCCCTCTTGGAGTAACTAGCATCTACTTGGCCAGAGCATCTACTAACAACGGAGATCATGCAAGATTATAATATCATATGCATGAAGATAACATGATAGATTGATAATCATAAGACATAGCATTCAACATTCATCAGATCCCAACAAACACAACATGTAGCATTATGTTAGGCAGCTCACAAGATCTATACATGAGGCACAAAGTGGAGAGAATGACCATCTAGCTACTGTTATGGACTCGTAGTACATGGATGAACTACTCACGCATCACTTCGGAGGAGGGCATGGTGGTGTAGACCCCTCCGGTGATGATTTCCCCCTCCGGCACGGTGCCGGGGAGAGCTCTAGAACCCTCCCGATCTCGGGATAACGGTGACGGCAGCCTCGGGTGTTTCTCGGGTAAAAGTGGGATATCTCTAGGGTTTACGTCTTGGGGGGATTATATAGGCGAAAGGGCAAAGGCGGTGGAGGCATGGGGGCCCCACACCACCCCCTGTCGCAACCAAGGGGGGGCACCCTATGGTGTGGGCCTCCTGAGGCCCCCCTCCGGGTCTCCTCGGGACTCCGTGGAACCTCCGGGATTTCTAAGACTTCCGGGCTTCGAATTTTCCAATTCTGAGAATATTTCCAGAACAACTTTTCCGAAAATAAAAACATCAGAAAACAGGGAACTGGCTCTCTGTCATCTTGTCAATAGGTTAGTCCGGAGAATCGATAAAAATGACATAAAGTTTATAGCAAACATGTGGGAAACAATAAGAAAACAACATGGAACATCAGAAATTAAGGATACATTTATGAGGTATCATGAAGTTTTCTTGGTTGTTACTCCAAGTGTACCTCCTGTTATTCCACCTGACTTCTAAAAGGCTCCAAATCTCAATCGAAGCATTGAACTTCGCCCTCCACTTATGATTGATAATCCCGTTGCTTTTTTCACTTTGGAATGTAACTAGATTAAAATCACCACCAATAATTTTGTGTCCTATATAAGTGACAAACAACTAATGGAGCTCAGAGATAAAAGCGTCCTTTTATCTTCATAGGAGGATCCATAAACAATGACTACTCTAACAACTATGTCTTTGTTTTAGGCTTGAAAATAACAGAAAAATCTCTAATCTCGCAACTGATGATGTCATAAACATTAGTATCTACACCTAAAAGGATGCCTCTAGTAGAGCCTATGGAGGGTAGATAGTTCCAAGCGAAGAACCTATGGCCTACTAGGGATTTGAGATAGCTATCAGAAAACTCTTCTTTTTTAGTTTCTTGGAAACCAACTAAATTTGCATGAGTTTTACTAAATAAATCTATAATGTAGTTTTTCCTGCTATGGGCTTGGATACCCCTTGGATTCCAAAAGAAGATATTCATTTATTGAACTTCTTCTTGGGGTGCTTGCCCCGTCTATGTTTATTAACAACTGTCCACTCAATTTCATATAATAGTTCATCCAAATGCCCCTCATCCTCCAGATGAGAGCATTTAGATCTAACAGGGCTATTGTCAAAGGAAGGAACATTAACAATGTCTAGCTCTTCAGATAAATTAGGAATGGTGACACCCACAGTGTCAGCCATTGAAAGTAGAGACCTAGGGGCAAGAACAGAGAAGGGTTTTGTCTTGATATAACTTTCAGTATTGAAGCAACATGGATGAAAGTATCAAGGTTTTTCTTCTTGGCCATTTTTTGGGCCACCTGCACAATGGTGGCACCCTCATGGTGTGTTCTTGAGCTTTGTCTAGTTCCACAAACAGGCCCCAATTGTTAGCAGCTTCTTTAGCTTCAGGAGCAAGAACAAAATGAGCTTGTTCTAAAAGCTAGGTTGTCTCACTCTCTTCTATGTTTGGGTCCTCATAAAAGATCTCTCCTTCTTGAGCTAGTTCTATTTCTTGAAGCAAGTTGATGCAGGTAGCATCTGGCTGTTGTGTGGAGTTGATCCAGTCTAACACCTTGCTTCTAGATGGATTCTCATTAGGCAAGGAGACTAGTTTACTAGGCCCCACTTGTTCCCTTTTCTCAAAGTAGATGCTAGTAACTTATTCAACTTTTGCAACATATCTCTCAAGACTAGCAACTTTCTGCTTGGATATGGTGTTGTTACTTGCCCCTTGGGAACTTGGTTGGGTTTGCTTGATAGTAGGATGAGGTGTGTGCTGTCTGTTGATACGTCACAAACATATCCATAATTTCTGATGTTCCATGTTGTTTTCATGCCATATGATACATGTTTCTTATACACTTTATGTCATTTTTATGGATTTTGTGGGACTAACCTATTGACAAGTTGCCATAGAGCCAGTTCCTGTATTTTGCTGTTTTTAGTTTCATAAAAGTTGTCCTGGAAATATTCTCGGAATTGGACGATTCGAAGCCCAGATGTCTTAGAATTCCCGGAGGGTCAAAGAAGTCCAAAGGAGACCCAAAGGGGGCCACACCATAGGGGGGCACGGCCCCCCTGGCCGCGCCACCAGGTGGTGTGGGCCCCCTGGCCACCCACCGACATCGCCATTTCGCCTATTTATTCCCCCCGAAGTAAAAACTCTAAATATATCGGCCTTCTTCCATGAAAAGTTCCGCAGCTCTGCTGCCGCCGCCGCCGACAAGTTTCGGGGGACATAAATCTCTGTTCTGGCACCCTGCCGGGACGGGGAAGTGCCCTCGGAGACATCTCCATCGACTCCATCGCCATCTTCATCGCTGTTGCGGTCTCCTATGATGAAGATGGAGTAGTTCTCCCCCAGGGATGAGGGCTCTACCGGTAGCTATGTGTTTCATCTATCTCTCCCATGGTGTGATCTTTATGTGATCATGAGCTTTGTAATCTAGTCAAATAAGTAGCAATCCGGAGGGGCGAGGAGCCCATATCGGTACAGCTCACAGGCGCCGTCCGTGTTGATGGTGCGCCCGCTGGTCAGCTTGGAGCTCGATGCCTCCCAGTTGGTTGCAGGGAGGCGAGGCGAGGTTGGGGATATGAGGCGAGACGATGCGGATGTGCACGGCGAGGTGAAAGGCTTCGCCTTTTATCCTTGGAAGAAGGGCGGCGACGCCGTAAATGCTTTGCGTGGGAAAGGCGCAATGCCGGCCTCGGAAGCATCGCGTCGTGTCGCCGGTGTAACTGCAGGCCAGTGTCGCGTCACATTGGAAACTGGCGCCGACAGTAAGACGATCATCAGCCTACTCAGCGGCCTCCAGCATGGCGTAATAACTCGTGGCTTCCCCCTCCTTGTCTCTATGACGGGTGGCCCCCGCCTGTCGAAGGGGTGAGAGGACGATGTCCGGCACCCCCAGCCAGGCCCCCCAGTATGGCGGGTGGGCTGGGGGGCCCGAACAAAAAATTGGCGGCTGGACACCTTTGGGGGTGCCGCTGCAGCGTTTTTTTTGGTCCGGACCCCCATTGGGCCTTTGGGGGGCCATTTGGAGGGTGCCGATGGAGATGCTCTAACCCGTCTATCTATATAAAGCCGTACGGGAGAGACAAAATAACAATTAGCTAGAAGCCAACTCACCGAGAAGTTGATCCTCGCCGAGTTAGCGAATCCATACTCACATTGTACTTTGTATACTTTAGGCTTCAGCCCTGATTTAGTGAGATTGCAGGAGTAGGGATGTCGCCTAGTTGTGTCGTACCGAACCTGGGCAAAACCTAGTGTTCTTGATTTTCGTACTACCACGTCCCCCACGTCTCTACCCGTAGGCTCATGACACCCCCGTCTATGATCCTTACTACGATGTCTCGACAAGTTATCCTACATATTGCTTGCTGCCATTTTTATTTCAGATTGCAATTACTACTTATAATCATCCATATTACTTGTATTTCACTATCTCTTCACCGAACTAGTGCACCGATACAACTGAAAATTGTATTAGGTGTGTTGGGGACACAAGAGACTTCTTGTATTGTAATTGCAGGGTTTGTTGAGAGTCATACCTTTGACCTTTTCCTCCCTATGTTAGATAAACCTTGGCTGATCCACTTAAGGGAAACTTGCTAGCTGTTCTACAAACCTCTGTACTTGGAGGCCCAACATTGTCTACAAGAATAGAAGCGTGCGTAGACATCATCTGTATCCATGCTATGCTGACCCTCCACCTACTCAACCTCATTGCCAATGGCATTGGCTGGACCCTCCACAGTGAAGTTGATTTGGTAGAGATCACCTGAAACTTCAAACACCCTGACATCAGGGATTTTGTGTGGTCTCTGCACTTGATGTTAACCCTGAACACTTCATAGAAGGATTTGAATTCCAATCCAATCTACATCTAAAAATATGCCAAAAGGTGTTTCAAATTGCATTAGAGTAGTCCACTTGCACCATGGATGGTTTAGACCTCTAATATGTAGCCACACTTTCTGAAGCTGAGAAAAATAGTCAAGATCTCCATTCCATACATGGACCTTGACATAAACACCTTCTTTGGGAAGGCCAAAGCTGGGGTACCCTGCCACTTCTTCCACCTTGATTTGTGGGGGGAATTTAACCAGATGATCCATTGAGCTAAATGCCTGATCTGCCAAGGCCAGTTAGTCTTGTAAATGGTGGCCAAATCCTTGTAAAGTTCTTCCTTAGTGAGGGAACCTACATCTATGTAGAGTAATCCAATGTTCTTTGGTGGGAGTTGGCTCAGAGACCTGGAAAGGGAGCTCAATGTGGTAGAAAACTAAACCAGGGGCTGCACTACCAACAAACTTGGCAAATTGTTGTGGTTGTTTCCTGACTGGGAAGCCATCTACTTCATGCTCAGAAGAACTGCAGATGAAACAAGTCTTAGCTGCAGGGCAAGTAGCTTTGTGATGTCCAGTCTCACCAAAATTATAGCAGATTACTTTAGCATACTGGAGGCCTCCTTCACTAGTGGCTGAGCTATAGCGAGCAGAATTTGCCTTTTCCACCACAGTTTTTTGTGGATTTGCAGCATGAACACTCATGTTTGCCTCTTTTGCTTGGAAAGCAGGCTTCTTCCCCTATTAGACAGTTTTGGCACTCTACTTTAGCACCTGCTATGGCTGCATCTGCTGCGGTGCTTGGGTTGGGAGCACCCTGACCCTACCACTGTTCCGGGAACCCTTGGAAAGGCGAGGAGGAAACTTCCCTGGGAACTTCTACCACTGATTGTAGCCAAAGGGCAGATAAGGAGCATATTGTTGCTGGGGGGGGGGGGATTTTCTACGCTGATATCTGAGGGGGCGACATGTGGTAGTCGTAGTTGAAGGGAGCTGGGGGGAGGTTGTTATTGTCATGTCCCTTTCTTTCCTCTGTCTCCCCTCCCTCTACTATGCGCCTTCTCCGCCATCAGACAGTTGTGTTGGAGTTGCGGCAAAGAGAGGTCCCCCGCAAAGCTAGATGGCAAGCTGCTCAGAGAAAGTTGAAGGATCGGATGCTCTTGTTCCTCCAGGCGAGGCATGAAAGCAATCGGAGACCAAGATAGATCTGGTGGAGATGCGGTCTGCAGATCCAGACGAGGGTGGGTGGGGGGGGTTGTTGGAGAGGAGGTTGAAGTAGGGGCAACCTCGTCTTCCCACAACAGGACGAAGAAAAAGCCCCATCCCTCATCCTTGTCAGCAAGCAGAGGGCCCTCCCGAAGACACATGACTTGACCAGTGGTGCCATCCCCATTGCCGCGTAGAGGAATTGACTTGGAGCTTAGTGTCTGCACATTGTCTCTACTCACACTAGGATGTGAAGGTCCACTTGGAGCTCGCCAGAGCGCTCTTGGCCTGACTGGATGCTTCTGATCCCTCTACTGAGCGCCACCATCGTTGCTGCAGCCACCGCATCCTGAAAACTGAACTACAGAGTTGCAGTGTCCTGCCATTTTGCCCGAGGTAGCTGCAATTTTAACGTTAGGACCTGCGGTTGTGATTGATCTGAATGTGAAGGAGAAAGGATGATTTTTCTCGGCCTTCCATGTTTCCTTTTTGGTCCAAAAACCACAACGTGAGCGTTTTTTTTTGCATTCCATAGCCTTCTCTGTATCTCTGCAATAGGAACCTCGAACTGGTCTTCTCCGCTTTCTTCCCTAAAACAGCCGAGGTCGAGGCTTCTTTCACAACCTGCGCTGGTGAAGGAGTCGATGAAGAGGGTGCCGTATTGCTCTACTTAGCAGCAGTCGTTGCACGACGGGGAAGCTGTCGACCTCTGCCCCGAAGCGACTAACTCCATGGCAGGACCCATTGTCGACGCAGGGAGCTTCCGAATCTGCTAAACATGACGAGGTCGAATAACTCTCGTAGCCAGAGGAATGATCTCCCAAATCCTCATACCTCGATCTCCCTCTAATCGCCAGTGTGGGGCGCATCGCCGTGCGTGAGAACGGAGGAAGGACGTGCGCAATCGACGGGATGTCGGAGCAACTGGAAGGCTAGGAGGGGAGGTTGACAACATTAGGAGTCGTTGAAGCCGAGGTGGGAAGGTGAACTGAGGGCGAAGCACCTCCCGTGCTCAGGTGTACCGCGGTGTGTTGCCCACGCGTCTCCCTCGACGGGACGTAACGGGGGGAACCACCGGCACGCGCCGACGGGCCCTCTTGCCCACGTCTAGGTCCGTCGGGTAGCGGGGTAGATCCGCCATTGATTGAGCTTTGGGGGCTAATCGCCCTCCTTGGGACGAGAGACGTCATCTCGTTCTCTAGCTAGATGTATTATATGACTTTTGACAGCGTCAACAAGTATGTTTCCTCACCGGAAAGCCTTTGTTCCTAATTGTTCCTCGTGACAATATTGGGTTTTAGGAGGACCCGGGAGAAAACAGGTTCCCTGGCCTGGAGTACAAAGATGAAATTCTCTTCATCTGTACGTTCCATGGAAAGCGAGCGCTCTCAGAGCTTTCCGCCCGTTCGCTGAGACTGCATGTGGGTCTTCGTTTCTTTTCCGTGACTGCATGTGGACTACTACAGGAAGTCACAAACCAGCTTCTCATCTCTCACGAGCCCCCGCATTCCGGCTAAAAACAAAAAAAAAACTCCGTTCGTCTCGGTATTCTAGGGTTTGGCTAGCGGCCGCCGTACAGCCCCACCATCATTACTGCTCCATCGCATCCTGAGTCTGACTCTCCCCTCTCTGACTTCTTCTCTTTGTTGGCTGCACCCACCCCGGATTGACTCGCCCCACCTTTGACGCCTACGAAGGAGAGGTGGTAATGGCCTTTCCCCATGCCAAGCAGGGAGAGGACAACGAGGACGTGAAGCTCGTGCAAGAACACATCCTTTCACCATATTTGGAGGTACAAATCATCCTTGGTCCCTCTCCTCCTCATCATGTACCTATCCCGGTCCGCCCAATCCCGTCCCTTCCATCCACCCACCTAGCACGGCCGCTACCTCCTCTTAACCGTGGTGGCACTACTAGAGATTTGCTTATAGCAGCATATCCTACCACAGGCGAACACGAAAATCGATGCGCCTCGGTTACTTAGCGCAGGCGAACCGTAGAGCAGTGCGCCTGGGGTAAGTCTGTTACCCCAGGCGAACCAAACCCAGAAGCGCCTGGGGTAAAGTGTGGTAGGGCCACCACGGCCGGCCCCTGGCACTCTTCCTTTACCACAGGCGAATAGCATACCTGTTCGCCTGCGGTATAACAGATACCCCAGGCGAACTTTTACAGAAGCGCCTGGGGTAAAAAGTGGACTCGGGTAGCTCCCCTTAGCGCAGGCGCACCGAATCGCTGTTCGCCTGGGATAAAGAAATTCCTGGGGTAGCACCACTTAGCGCAGGCGCATCTCATGCCATATTCGCCTGGGGTAATATTTGTCCTCAATAAGTGCGGCCAGCCACCCCACCACCACCCCTATCCACCCCACTCACTCACTCACTAGTCCAAACTCGAGCCATTAGTGCTCCTAGCTCAATCCCCCACACCCCTCCACCATTTTTAGCTAATTTAACCAATCATGTTTGTTATATTTTAGCTAGTATGCTACCCCACTTTCCCTCTTTCAAATCTCTCCACTAGATATACTAACCGGACACTAGATCTCACCACAAATGCACCACTAGCTACTTCTAGATCTATCACTCTCTGATCTTCGACGTCGTCATCGCGTCTATATATTTTGCATTGTGTGTCATCTTAATAGGTGCGTGGGATTGGTCGGTGGATGAGAATTCGTTCTCTTTTTCATTTTATTGTGTTGCCATGGGGATGAGTTGCCAATGTTTTCCTGAAATGTTGATTCATTTCCTTTTCGGCAAATTTCCGGCGCTCCGCGTTACACCTTTTGTAGGAAGGTCATGCCGAAATTTTCCGTGAAAACCGGATCTAGTTAATGAAACCTCTCTCTCTTGCATTTTGTAGCAATGGTCATTGCAATGAGGACAAGCGTGGTGCATAGATACGTGCGACGCACGACGGCCGAGATGCATCGAAACAACCGCATCGAGATAGAGTGTCCGTGTCGGAAATGCAAGCTGGGGTCTTTGTTCAAACCAGATTCTGGTAATGTGGAGAAGCACCTGCTCAGGTATAATTTCATGGAGGGCCACACTAAGTGGATGGATGATGATGAAGACGATGATCACGTCGAGACCAATTGGGCGGCGACATGTGAAGATGATCAGGAGGAGTCTGAACATGGCAATGGAGAGGACGAAGAGGCTGTCGACGGAGACGACTATAATGAAGAAGAAGGGAGTCATGGTGATCAACAACATGAAGACGAGGACATGAACACTCCGCTAACTTCAGTCGTGCGGGACCCTCATGTTCAAGATCTTCTTCTCAAGAACACATCGACCGACACCAGACGTAAATCTAAGATCACGCAACTAGAGATAGACTCTGCAACTTTGTTGTATGACGCAAGTCGCGGGGCGGAGGAGTCACGCTTGAGATTAGCTCTGGATCTTCTTGAGATGAAGGCAAAACACGGATGGACCGACACAAGCATGGACGATCTTCTGTGATACCTGAAGACGCACTTACCTGAAGGGAACACATGTGCTAGTAGTCTACAGGAGGCCAAGAAAATCGTGTGCCCCCTCGATTTACCGCACACAAAATACCACGCTTGCGTCCGCGACTTCATAATTTATCGTAACGAGCACGAGGACCAGATCAAATGTCCGGTGTGTGGTGCTGATTGTTACAAGAGGGGGACGAAGAAAGCTCCTAGGAAAGTTGTGTGGTACTTTCCACTCATTCCCCGTCTGCAGCGGTACTTCGTGGACCCCAAGGAAGCAAAGCTCATGCGTTGGCACGAGGACAGAAAGAAGGCGGTGCTGAGCGATCCAGAACGTGTTGAAAAACCAGTGCTAACACACCCTTCGGATGCACGTCAGTGGAAAGCATTAGACGCATTCGATGAAGAATTCGGGAACGACCCAAGGAACATCAGGCCCGTGTTTGTATGGATGAAGAATCCGTTTGGCAACCAGAGCAGCAAACATAGCACCTGGCCCGTGTTTGTATGGATGTACAACCTCCCCCCGTGGCTGTGTCTGAAGAGGAAGTACATACACATGAGTATGCTGATTCAAGGGCCGACCCAGCCAGGAAGCTATATCAACCTATATCTCGAGCTATTGAAGGAGGAGCTAGACACGTTGTGGGAGGAAGGGGTGGAAACATGGGACGCCTTCAAAGAAGAAACTTTTCGTATGAGAGCTGCACTGATCACGACGGTGCAGGACTATCTCGAATACGGATATATTGCGTGTCAGGTGTGCCATGGACACAAGGCTTGTGTCAGGTGCATGGAATTTACCCCGTTTCTACAGCTACACAAGGATCCCGGATCTTCTAAAATCGTATACATGAGGCATCGAATGTGGGTACCACAGAACGACCCGTGGAGAAAGCGCGGCGACCTGTTCAACGGTAAAGATGAGCTCAATCTACCTCCACGCAAGAGAAGAGGAGAAGAGATCAATACTCTATTGAAGAATTGGAAAACGTGTCCTCCGTCGGGAAAGGTACATAAGCGGAAACGAGGAGAGAAAAAGTGTCCTCCACCAGAAGGACCGCTCTTGGGGGTATGGAAAAGGAGGTCCGTGTTTTGGGACTTGCGGTACTGGCCAATCCTTGGAGTGCCTCACTGCCTTGATGTCATGCATATCACGAAGAATGTGTGTGAGAGCTTGCTTGGCACCCTGTTCAACATGCCAGATAGGACCACAGACGGGCCAAAATCAAGATACGACCTGATGGTCTTGAATATCAGGAGCGAGCTTCACTTACTGCCTTCTACGCGTGAACAGACGGATGAGGACGAGGATGAGGTGGAGGAGATGGACGGCCGCAAGCGGAAAAGGGCTAAGAAACACCAAACTCACCGCCTGAAACCCTTTTGCTTCACTCTAAGCTCCGACGAGCTCGCGCAAATATTCACATGCCTCCTCGGAGTGAAATTTCCCTTAGGTTACGCGGGGCTGATAAGCAGATACCTAGACGCGGAGAAAAAAATCTTCAGCGGGATGAAGTCTCATGACTGTCACGTGATGATGACGCAGATACTTCCGGTTGCAATCAGAGGGATAATGGAACCGCACGTCCGTCAAACGCTCATTGGCCTATGTAACTTTTTCGATGTCATCACTCGGAAGTCGATAAGCGTGAAGAAATTCGGAAGGCTGCAGGAAGAGATCGTCACCATCCTATGCGAGCTTGAGAGAGGGAAATACTCGCGATATGTGCGATATAACATGCTAATAGCTACTATGTACAATGTGTTTTCAGAGAGAAACACTTGCAGTATCTCCCTAAATCAATCTATTTACGCTCGATGCGACACTAAATATTTCTGCACATGTTAACTTTCATATGTATGTAATTTTTAAGTGAAAGACAACGTGGGATCCCCATATAATAGCATTCGTATTGCTCGATGTGTCCCGGGCCGGGGTGTGCTGCGTAATTTAGAAAATCTTAGCACATGCGCATCTGCGAGAATATGCGCCTGGGGTAAACTTTATCACAGGCGCTTTTAACAGAACATGCGCCTGGGCTAATGCTATGTGGGCCCGCGCAAACCAAAACCCTACGAATTTTAGCGCAGGCGCATTTTCTAGGTTATGCGCCTGGGGTATGGCTCTGTGGGCCCGCGCATAACAGGGCATCGAGCCAAGCACATTAGAACCGGTTTGTATCAAACCGGTCCTAAAGGCCTTGCGGCCATTTGTTGCAGGTAGGGGGGCCCCGGGGACAGACCCTTTAGAACCGGTTTGTGATACAACCCGGTTCTAAATTTTAGCGCAGGCGCGTTTTCTAGGATATGCGCCTGGGGTATGGCTCTGTGGGCCCGCGCATAACGAATCGCTACGAACTTTAGCGCAGGCGCATTTTGGTTTTG
Organism: Alopecurus myosuroides; assembly: GCA_028641055.1. Classification (NCBI taxonomy): domain Eukaryota; kingdom Viridiplantae; phylum Streptophyta; class Magnoliopsida; order Poales; family Poaceae; genus Alopecurus; species Alopecurus myosuroides. Next base: position 80,575,791 of record CM054057.1, on the reverse strand, counting down.
TTCGCCTGGGGTAAAGGATAGCGCAGGCGCATATCACTCGTTGTGCGCCTGTAAGTCCTCGCTCTGCTAACTACCAACGCGCACACCTTTTCTCTCTCGATCTTGCGCGCACAGATCGTTTCCTCTCGATCCCCAAACCGCACGCCGCCGTCTTCTCTCTCATCGCACGCCGCCGTCGTCGTTGTCGAGCAGCAGGAGGAGGAGCAGGAGCAGCAGCAGGAGGAGGAGCAGGAGCAGCAGCGGAGGAGGAGCGGGAGCAGCAGGGGAGGAGGAGCGGGAGCACGCCGCGTGCCGTCCCTCTCATCGTCGTCGTCCACGCCGGCCGTCGTCACCCACGCCGCCGTCGCCCACTCCCACGACGAACCCAGATCAGCCCCCCCTCTTCCAACGCCCTCATACTACTGCTGCTACTCCATCATACATGATCGTCAGACGAATTTAGACACTTATACTCCTTCTATAGGACACTAGCTGAATGCCCGTGCGTTGCCACGAAATTTCAAGACACGTAAAATCAATAATATAAATGCTATATTTCTTCCACGTTGATTGTCTATCGTTTCTCCTAGTATTTCAATCACCACTGTGTCTTCATAGCATTACATGAGTGGTTTACAAACTAAAATAAGGAACATGAAATTCGTAATTTTCTAAGGCCACATGCAATAAAATGTTAGGTATGTGGTCAGCATCACATAGATTTCTTTACCATATAGAGGAACATGATCACACTATTCTTTGTATATTTATGTGCAAAATTTATGAATGATAAAGAGAATGCGATATTGATGAGCAGATCCATCACCCAATAGTGAGTTATCTCCAATTCAAATAACAAGGGAGATGCTATGGAAGTGCAAGGCATCTCTGAATCACCTACTAATTACATGTGAAAAGAACAGGCATGCAAGAGACATTGAACATTGACATCTAACTTCACCAAGGAAGCCCTTACATGCTAGACATTCACAGAATTCCAGTTTCTGCTAAGTGTTGATGCGATAAACATGCAGTCTAAGCATAAACACTAAAAAAATAGAACACTGAAGCTTTGGACACTGCTAGAATTATCTGTGATTTGTTATTAATTAAGTGCAGTATTCTACTTTGATCTGCTGCTGCAGCCAATATGGAGTTTTTTTTGGCATGATATATGAATTTCCTGGGAGTTTTTGTGCCATGTGATGACAGCAATGCAAGGAACTGTTTTTGTGGCTATGTGTGCATTCAATTTATGTTGCAGGTACATTGAGTGCCAATGTTTTGCTGGAACGTTGATTCATTTCCGTTCCGGCGAATTTCTGGCACTCCGGCATGACCATTTATAGCAGAGGTCACGCCGAATTTTTCCGGTGACTAACCATATACGTTTTGTCTACTGCTAGCTAGCGCATGTCTTCTTCTACTACGGATCCGGCTTTATTGGACCACTACATCCTTATGGCCCGAGAGTCGCAAGAGGAAGATCAGACACAAACTGAACAACCCCCCGATGTCGAGCCCCACAATGATGACGGGCTCACCGGTGGCGAGGAGGAAACCACTGATAGTGGCGCCGGGGGTCCCTCAGGGAGCAGCACGACGGGAAACAAGCGTCGGAAGCGAGCTCCGAACAAGGTCGGCACCGTTCGAGAGAAATTCACGGAGGTGGACCCTTCCAGTGGCACGCCTGTGATGCCATTGGACCTTGTGAAGGGGTACTTCCTCCAACTTGGCGCGATACTTCGAGACGTCGTCAATGTCAACGAGCCGACTCTCAAGAAGAAGCCAACTCTGCGCGCCCAACTCATCTCGAGGCTGCACGCGCGGTACGATTTCCCTCCCCCCTACAACAACGAGAATCTAAAGGGCAACCTCGTGAACAAACTCGCCCTCACTAGATTCACCAAAGCCCTGAGCAATTACAAGACTATGGTGAGGGCGATGATTAGGGAATCGACACCATTCGAAGAGATCCATTGCCACTTCCCGCGGATTACGCCCGATGACTTCAAGACTTTCCTAAATAACGAGTCGCTTGATTTCACTAAGAATCAAACGGATTGGGGGAAGGATCTAACGTGAAGAACATCGATCACCACAATCTCGGCTGCCGTGGCTACGACGGGAAGGAGCCAGTTTGGGCGAAAGAGGACCAGGCCTACATTGAAAAAGGGATTGAGAACCCTTACGCCAAGTATGCCCATGACCCGCAATTCCATAAATTCATGAGGTCGAGGTACATAAAAGTAATTCCGACCGGGGAACTTGTCTCGGACCCGAAGATGGTGGAGGGTGTTATTTTGGTCACGGACGATAGCGTGAAGAATGTTGAGAAGCTAGTGGTAAGAAATTTACCATTTCATGCAACTCATCATCATCAAGTCCATGATTTCATTCTAGTACGAAACCATTTCTAAACCGTTCATATGTTGCTTCTGCAGCTAGAAGAACAACAACTTGAATCTTCCTCGTCGCAGACGTCGACGGCCAAAGTCGCGTGGGATAAGCCTTTCATCAGGGGTTACAACAAGGCAAAGAGCTAGGACCCTCTGAAAAGGCCGCACTTAGGCCGTATCACCGGCGGCGGACTTAATAAGAAGCACGCCAACTATGTCTTGGCTGAGCCAAGCACTAAGGAGTCGCGGGCGGCGAAGAAGAGCGAGGAGACGGAGGCGCTGAAGAAGAAGGTCCATGACTTGGAAACAAACATGGAGAAGAAGATTGAGAAAACGGTGGGGGAAAAGATGAATGCGCTCATCCCCGCCGTATTTGAAAAAATATGTGGCTACATCGTCGGGGGCTCACAGGGACCGTTACCGACGTTCAACATACCGTCGACGTCAGCCGTGCCTGTCACCCCCGCCGTGCCCGACTCGCCTGCCCCTGATGGACCGTCGGCCGTGTCCGGCGCGGCCACCACCCCGTTGCTCGACGAGCCCACCATCACCTGTGGTCCATCGATGTTAGCCGAGCTCAATGCCCTCACGGTAAATTATTGACCGTCTTAAGCTATAGCCAGTTCAATATAACCCTACTCTCTGACCTATCCATGCATGTTATCGCCGGCTGACGCGACGGGATGCACCTTCCTGCTAAAAGTGGGCAGCGAGTTGAAGGATGTTGCAAAGGGGAGCATCTTGCAGCCACTATCCCGCAAGTACCACTGCAGAGATATACCGGCCAACGAGCTTCGGGTTCGTGTCGATCTGGTGCTACCGGGATTCGAGAACTTGTATCTTCCTAATCAACCCGCCGATGCCGACAGCGAGCTGAATCTCGGCCAACTGGACAATCAAATCTTTCTATGGCCGAAAGCCCTTATTCGGCTGAACACGACATCAAGGTCGACGCCAAGTGTAACATCCCAGTGTTTGGGAGGTTATAAGGATCTAAAGTTAATATGTGCATTTGCAAAGCATGCATCTAAAAGTACGGGAAATTTTGGCGCGAAAGTTTAAACAAACCAAAGTGACCAATGTTTCACTTGACTTGATGAAATAGGACTAGATCATCTGGTCAAGAGGACATTTGGAGTGATCTTTCGAAGAAGTATCTTAAGAAACCAAATCATCTGGTTACACAAACCATAATTGGATGTGGCCAACACTAACTCCCAACAAGTCTAACCTCAAGTCTGTAAGTGATTTGAGAGAAATCAACTAGGTATCTGGAACTCGAAGAGGGGTGAGTATCCAAAGCACAGAATTGATGATCTCACTTCTGCAAGTTAGTCGTGTATAACTGGATGATCTCATCAGACCTGAAGGATGAATCTGAACGAGGAAACAAACCTTCTTAAACCAAAACTAAACCCTGATCAATGTCGGTGATCTTTTCAAATTCTTGTCTACGTTCCTGCATGACCATGGCCACAAGAGAAGCAACCCAGGAGGGAGCCAAGATAAGAAGATATCAACCGAGGGGGGTGAAATCCTGGTGTTTGGCGCCATACAAGAATAATTTGAGTACAAGACCTGATCAATCTTGCAAACAGATTATTTCTGAGGGCATTAAACACTTGAGTTTCATTAGGTTAGATTATACAGGAACAAGCTGGTAGTTTACTTTGAGACATCATCAGACGAGAAGTGGCAACGGGAGACTCATTCGTAAGTACTAGACCTGGAGGGATCGAGGTTTCATCGATGAAGAGAGAGAGACTGAGATTCGAAGAAAGTAAATGTCGACATGACTTATTGATTAAATTTGAATTGGAGGAGTTCAAATTTGAATGATTTGAAAATTGTAAGTATTTGAATTGAATTTGAATTCAAATTGATTAAACAAGAAAATACAATTAACATAATCAAATTGAAACAAATAAGAAATAATAAATATTGGATATTTCCAATTTCATTGAGTATAAGATAAAAGAAAAGAATAAACTTTATTGATAATCAAATAATAGTACAAAGTTATTACATGATTCAACTAATAGAAAATTACATGTTGACATTTACAAAATAAAATTCCTATACTAATTCTTGCTTAAAAGTCTTCAATGGATATTCTTTTGTACCTGCAAAATCAATAAGAAAAACAAAGAAAAGTAAAAAGATTAGTGGGGGGTTAGTACTCTCAGCTAGGCAGTGAGATGCACTGCTAATCGCATCATCGAGTCTAGGCTTAGACAAGCTAAGCATCTGTTCAAATCAGAAAAAATTCTCAGTAACTTCATGGGCAAGTATCAAGTAATACAAGTGGCAAGCCAAAATTAAGTACAACACCAGGATAAGATCAAATGCAAACCGAGTACCTCTCACAGGAAATATCCTAGGCAGCGTACACAAGCACACAGCACACTCACCAGCACATCTTGGTGCTGTCAAGACCTCTGATGTGGTATAAATACCACATCAGCCGCAAGAGGGGAGACCAAGATCATTTTCCCCTATTCACTGCTCGAGCTACACAGCTCCAGCAACACAGATAGAACCACAAACCAAACCACCCAAATCCCTATTGGGAATTGATCAACAGGTAATACATCCAGCAAGATCACAGCAGGGCCAAGTTTGGAGCTGGAGGAGCAGGCCTGGATCACAACAGCAACAAGATTACAAGCTGAGCAGGGGCAATAGCTCAAGGGGGAGTAGATCAAGAAGCCAAGATCCATCAGGATATCACAGCCACAACAGTAACACCCAAAAGGTGATATATACACACATCCTAACAAGGGATCTTGCTAGGTTATGCACAGATAGGGGGCTGGGATTTGTTTCCCTCAGTCTAGCATAGAATTGCTATGCTAATATCATCACAGGGATTTAAACACAAGTATAATACATGTTCTTATCTTAAGATAAGTGCCTCAGAACAACATCATAGGCCTAAGGGCAATTCCATAAGCTTTAATCTGTTCTTATCAAATATAATAACCAAACAATTCATAGTATAGTTGCTGGGCACCAAGAACCATCCAGGTTGGTACCTCAAACACAACTCACCAAGTTAAATGTTCCTTAGAAACATGAGAGGGACATGGTGGCACATTCTCTGAACTCTAAGGTTCAGAGTAGCACCCACCAGATGGCATATCGAGATGCCAATAATTAACCAACATCATAGATAGGCATTTAGCTCAAGCACAGCACCTGTTCTTAAATAAAACTAGGGCCTCAGGCTATGCATCATGGGCTTGGGGGCAAAAGAAACAAGTAATAGTATCTGTTCTTAATTCATGAGGATCAAAGAAAGAAAAGAAAGCATGGATAGTGTCTGTTCTTATCAGGAGAGATTAGGAATTAAGATAGAGAGGTGGATAGCACTAGATCTGTGTGACAAAATCACAACCAGAAGCACTGGAGGTGTCACACACACACACACCTGGTTGCTGGGCATCAGATCAAAGGATCTGACAGCCCAGAACCAAAGGGATTTATGAAATGGAAAATAATATGATGGATACAATTATTGAGGGCATATCCTCTGAAGAAAATTCAGAGTAACACCTCCCAAATATCTTGCACATCCACAAAACATTAGGAAATTGTATACATAGTAATAAGAAATGTTATCCCATGCACAGTAACAAGAAATCATCACTGGGAGCAAACCCTAAATGGACCAGTACACCAGCACAGCATGGGGAGTAATCTCCAAATAATTTTCCAGCAACAGATTCATCACCACAGCCATCTCACAGCACAAGCCAGCAGAGAAATAAAAACTAGGGCATGATAAAAATTCCCATCCAGAGCCTAGCTAGGAATTCCTAAAGCACGCATCCAGTAAGCATTTGGATACAATCCAATGCTACCAATCTCACACTAGGGCACAGGAAGCATCACAGGCACGCACAGCATGAAGCAGCTCGAGGGCTGATTCCAGAGCAAGAAGAAGAAGGCAACAGGGAGAGGGAGAGGAAGAATAGAGGGCAGAGAGAGAGGGAATCACTTACAGATGGTCACCGTAGTAGTGACCATATCCGGTAGGAGAGGGAAGCACGGCGGCGGAGCCGCGGTTGCCCGTAGACCATCCCGGCGGCGGCGTTCCCCGGAGACGTAGCCACAGAAGCACAGCAGCAGCGTCTCCACTCCAGCAATCACGACATGGCGCCACGGCCACCGGAGCGGTGGAGAAGCCCAGAGACCTAACCCTAGGGTTAGGGTTCGAAGATCCCACGGGAGCCTCACGAGAAGAGGAACAGATCGAGGAGGAGGGCGTGGGAGAGAGCAAGGAGGAGTGAGGGAGGCGCAAGGTCGCGGCGGCGGTGGCACAGGGGTAGGGCCGGTGGAAATCGCCGGAGGCGAACGAACGCGTCGCCTCTGCGTCGCCTCGCGAGGAGAGGAGAGGGGATAGGGTTGCGGGGTGGGTGCGGGTGTGGCTGGTCTGGTCCGGCCCGACCAGACCAGTGGGTTTGACTTAACCCACGGGTGGGTTGGCCCACCTGTCAGCCTAGAGGCACCTTAGAAATTGCTTAAAAATCCTAAATAAAAGAATTAGAAAAAAAATAATAGAAAACAACAGATAAACTCCAAATCTTTGAAATGCAACTAATTCTTAATCTAGTAAAATGGTTGAATATTAGATTAAGAAAAAAATAATCCAATACTGTTTATAGTCTTAAAAATATGGGTACAAAATAATATTTTAATAATAAAACTTTGATAATAAGATTTAGAAATATTCAAAACTATTTAATCAAATGTGGATTATTCTTTCAATATTATTTTGATATTTTGAGCATTGCAAAATACTCCCTAATAAATGTTTTCTGTGAAAACAATCAAATAAGTTATAAGAATAACAATGAATATTGGAAAAATAATAAATAATACATTAAATCATAAAAATACAAATTATATGTCAAAATGCTCCAATTGATAAATGCAACTCATCTATGATGTGTACAAAGTAACTCGACCAAGTTTTATGTGCAATGCTTTACCTAATCATTAGTTCGTTTAAAATTAATAAAATAATAATTTATTCCAATATTTTCAAAAGACATTGAATGATATGTCCAGTTAAAGAGAAAAGAATTTCCAATTCAAATATGCCTAAGATAAAACGTTTTATCCAACATATTAACTTGTTTCCAAAAATATTATAAAAAAATTCTATAATGTTTCATTATAATCAGAAATAACTGCCATAACATTATTTTCTGTATTAATAAAACCCTCATGATTTCACACCAACTAAAACCTATCATCACTAGTTATTAAGTAAAGTATTATTGATGATAGAGTTAGATGTATTAGTTCCTCATTTTTCTAATAAAATTGATGTTATTAGCTCTACACTTTATAACATAAAATCAAATGTGTTTATTATGTTTTCAGTAGTTGTTTTCCATATAATAGTGTTCTCAAGTTTAATCGTGTGATAACTATGTATAATCTAAACATAATAAAAATGGTGTGGTAAATAAAAGTGAAACCCATGTAAGTCTAAAACCAGTAAATAACAATATCACCACAAATAACAAAACAATTCACCTAAAACTCTTGAGAATAACTTGTCGTATTAAACATGGCTTACACTTGTAAGCTGGGGTATTTTCCAGGGTATTTCACGATTGCATCTCATTATTATGCATGTATCATGTTGCCAGTATTTCTGTAGTCCTTACCGGGACTACTTTGCTATCTTTCAGATGTCAGGATGTTATACGTGACCCTTGACCCCGAAGACATGGAATATTACGGTTATTTCAATCTCAGGCAAGTTCATCACTTGCTCATATCCTTTGCAGTACTTCATAACAAACTATACGCAAAAACCCTATCGTACTACCACCTATTCCAAAAAGAATGCATGATCCTATTTTTATAATAATATGACTAATTGAATGACTACCCGAGTGGTAGTGTTCTATTTGGTGGGCGGATGGAACCATGGTAAGATGAATAGGTCAAAGGAAGGTTCCATCTGCACGGGAACGTATTACCCAGGAACTAATCACAAATGCCGTCAGAACTCGGTGCGCCGTAAATTCGCGTTGACCATGGATCTTCTATGGGGGGAGTAAGTCAACCGTGATACTTTTCTCGTTCGCATGTCAACGGACGCGCCAGAGACGTACGCTGTAGGTCTTGCGGGACTACATGCACATGGGTGGGAGCCCTTACGTCCCACGGACTCTGGGGTCTATGAGTGTCTGCCAGGGGCGCGTAGATCTCCATCAGGAGGGGTGGAATCAGGCGTTCAACCTACTGGCAGAAATGGGTGGGCATGCGTTGTGCGGAGAAGCACGGTTTGGCTTGGACCAACAACCGGGCCCCACACCTAAGTGGGAGTGGACAGGAACGTACGCCTGGTTGTGCAACATGGTCTTGGTCGTCCATGGGTAAAGTAACGCACCTCTGCAGAGTGTAAAAGGATGTGGCATGTTACCCCCTGTTCCGGGAAGGAACTGCGAACGCTACAGGAAAGGCAACTCCATGAAGTTCTAGCCCTGTGATGGTCTGGCGGGCATAGTTTTTAGAATTAAAAGCAACCTCTTGAAGAAAGTTTTACAAAACCTTGCATTAGCTTATGACTCTTTCGAGTCTAAAGCTGTAGTTAGTGCATCAACCACCCACTATATATCATGAACTTGCTGAGTAACGCTCGTTACTCATTCGCTCCCGTTTGACCCCTGCTTAGAATTGAAGCCTTTGGAAGTCGACATCGTGAAGCCATCTCTACATCATGAAGCTAGGTGGAGTGATCTAGTACTTAGTCGGTAAGGCATCGACATCAACAACGCTGGTGGAGGAGAAGCTATCAAGGGGTAGGTAGAGACCATTCCTGGACTTAGCACTTACTATCCTTAGATTAGGGCTGACGCCAGCCGTAGTGGATTAGTTCTGAGCTAGAGTTCTTCTCCGGCTCGGGGCTTCGAATCGCTTCTTCTGATGTTTCTTTTGCAGGAGATCTTCTTGATTCGTTAAGAAGATTCTCAAGATTTTGTAATGAGGTTTGTATCCTATAGTTTTACCTGGTCCCGCTGTGTTTCTGTTGTACTACTCTGAGGGATGTAATATTCACGGATAAGTCCTTCTGTGAGTATTATGTCATCGACTTGCGCACTACACTTGCAGTGGTGTGCTAGGTCACCACAGGTGGTATCAGAGCGAAGCGACCTTAGGTTTGAAACCTTTTATGAGATCTGTAGGTTGGTAAAGATTATAGGAAGCCATCTTATCTAAACCATATTTCCTACAATTATGATGATCATTCACTTGAGAATGATATAATCATACTTGTATAGAATTATTCTTACTCAACCTGAGTAAATCGACTCATCTATTTTCTATATACCTAGGTATGAATAGTTAGGAGTCTATCATGTATGAGTGTTATTGAGAAAAAGAGAGTTCTGACATAGTCAGAGATGATTAAGTCAAAGTGATGATTACCCCATTCTATGAATAAATAGGATGGAGTACAACATGGTATAGAGTATGTATAAGACTCGTCAAGAAGGGAAGTTTGAGAATCATAAAGAAACATTAGACCATGGTAACTACGGGGTATATAACATATCCTGAGTTATCAAGTCCAGAGGTGAATCACTATAGTATAGAATAGAATTAGGAGAAGGCATACGCATTAATGGAAGCCACATTACTACTCCTACGATGTGATCAACACCATGAAGGATCAACGGATGCCATGAGAAGCTTATCTTAATCAGGATGTAGTATTTGAATTGACATGGTACTTGGACCTAAATGGCACTAAGTTAGACAACAACTACTATAGGGTCATTTTGTCTTGGTTTATTCCATTGCAGTAAGGCATGCAATTGGAGTAATTACCGAGGCAAAGAGTGGTTGTGTAGACTAGGGTTATAAGGTAATGTATACCTATTTGTAGTGTATAGCATTTAAGAGCCTTGGTACTAGAGATGTTTTACTATAGTACTTTTATTTCACAGGCTTTTGATGCATGAGTGAAAACTGCATTTGGGATTTATTGCTTCTTATTTGGATCTTTGATTGACTAGATCTGTACATTAAGATTGAACTTGATGTGCAAATGCATGTGCAAACATTGAGTTCGATCTTGATGTTACTGGTCTAGAGGGTATAGGATTAGAATGAGAGCGGTCTGAAATCTCAGCTGATTGAAGCACCAAGCTCTGGAAGTCCTTGAAGTCAAGAAGGCAGAAATCAATAAAACCACTGATGGGAATGGACCACATTCCACATCCTGTTTGGAGTTGGTGACATACTTCATCAACACATGGAGATATACAACAAGTGATGCGAAGGAAATCACATGAGTAGTTATATCCTAGAAGGAAATAGGTAGAAGTTCGTTAAGTTAACTTATAGCGTCACCCTGTAGAAGTCAAAACCCAAAGATATAGAAGTACCATAGGAAGTAACGAGTGGAATAGATTATAATCACCTATAGGAAAGAGTTAAAACTCGAGGAAACTCGAAGATATTTTCACTAATAATTGAGTCTTAGTCAATGTACACTACTGTGTACAAGATGCTTTCAAAAATATTTATCTTGAGACCATTAGACTGAACCAAATGGAGTCCTAAACATAGACAATACCCATTGTACCGGAAGAATCTTATTGGTTATTCATCACCTGGTGGATGTACCAATGGTTCGTTAGAAAGTTGTGAGAGTTAGGAAACCATACCTGTTCATCGGAGAATGAAACTTGGTAGCCACTATATGGTGGAAATACCACGTGTTCTTCGTGAGACCATTAGGAAGGCCTAGTAACAAGACAGAGTTGTCCTAACAACTGGCATACTATTAGATTATCATACAATACAATTAAAGGTGAACAATCAAGACAAGAGGATACACATGCCAAGATCAACACAAGAAACAGATGGGAAGATTCAACGCTCTGCAGAAGTTCTCTCTACCTACCTTTACGTGAGAGAGGCTGAACTTCGGGACGAAGTTCTTGTTAAGGGGGAGATACTGTAACATCCCAGTGTTTGGGAGGTTATAAGGATCTAAAGTTAATATGTGCATTTGCAAAGCATGCATCTAAAAGTACGGGAAATTTTGGCGCGAAAGTTTAAACAAACCAAAGTGACCAATGTTTCACTTGACTTGATGAAATAGGACTAGATCATCTGGTCAAGAGGACATTTGGAGTGATCTTTCGAAGAAGTATCTTAAGAAACCAAATCATCTGGTTACACAAACCATAATTGGATGTGGCCAACACTAACTCCCAACAAGTCTAACCTCAAGTCTGTAAGTGATTTGAGAGAAATCAACTAGGTATCTGGAACTCGAAGAGGGGTGAGTATCCAAAGCACAGAATTGATGATCTCACTTCTGCAAGTTAGTCGTGTATAACTGGATGATCTCATCAGACCTGAAGGATGAATCTGAACGAGGAAACAAACCTTCTTAAACCAAAACTAAACCCTGATCAATGTCGGTGATCTTTTCAAATTCTTGTCTACGTTCCTGCATGACCATGGCCACAAGAGAAGCAACCCAGGAGGGAGCCAAGATAAGAAGATATCAACCGAGGGGGGTGAAATCCTGGTGTTTGGTGCCATACAAGAATAATTTGAGTACAAGACCTGATCAATCTTGCAAACAGATTATTTCTGAGGGCATTAAACACTTGAGTTTCATTAGGTTAGATTATACAGGAACAAGCTGGTAGTTTACTTTGAGACATCATCAGACGAGAAGTGGCAACGGGAGACTCATTCGTAAGTACTAGACCTGGAGGGATCAAGGTTTCATCGATGAAGAGAGAGAGACTGAGATTCGAAGAAAGTAAATGTCGACATGACTTATTGATTAAATTTGAATTGGAGGAGTTCAAATTTGAATGATTTTAAAATTCTAAGTATTTGAATTGAATTTGAATTCAAATTGATTAAACAAGAAAATACAATTAACATAATCAAATTGAAACAAATAAGAAATAATAAATATTGGATATTTCCAATTTCATTGAGTATAAGATAAAAGAAAAGAATAAACTTTATTGATAATCAAATAATAGTACAAAGTTATTACATGATTCAACTAATAGAAAATTACATGTTGACATTTACAAAATAAAATTCCTATACTAATTCTTGCTTAAAAGTCTTCAATGGATATTCTTTTGTACCTGCAAAATCAATAAGAAAAACAAAGAAAAGTAAAAAGATTAGTGGGGGGTTAGTACTCTCAGCTAGGCAGTGAGATGCACTGCTAATCGCATCATCGAGTCTAGGCTTAGACAAGCTAAGCATCTGTTCAAATCAGAAAAAATTCTCAGTAACTTCATGGGCAAGTATCAAGTAATACAAGTGGCAAGCCAAAATTAAGTACAACACCAGGATAAGATCAAATGCAAACCGAGTACCTCTCACAGGAAATATCCTAGGCAGCGTACACAAGCACACAGCACACTCACCAGCACATCTTGGTGCTGTCAAGACCTCTGATGTGGTATAAATACCACATCAGCCGCAAGAGAGGGGAGACCAAGTTCATTTTCCCCTGTTCACTGCTCGAGCTACACAGCTCCAGCAACACAGATAGAACCACAAACCAAACCACCCAAATCCCTACTGGGAATTGATCAACAGGTAATACATCCAGCAAGATCACAACAAGTCCAAGCTTGGAGCTGGAGGAGCAGGCCTGGATCACAACAGCAACAAGATCACAAGCTGAGCAAGGGATATAGCTCAAGGAGAAGTAGAACAGGAAGCCAAGGTCCATCAGGAAATCACAGCCACAACAGTAACACCCAAAAGGTGATATCTACACACATCCTAACAAGGGATCTTGCTAGGTTATGCATAGATAGGGGGCTAAGATTTGTTTCCCTCAGTCTAGCATAGAATTGCTATGCTAATATCATCACAGGGATTTAAACACAAGTATAATACATGTTCTTATCTTAAGATAATTGCCTCAGAACAACATCATGGGCCCAAGGGCAATTTCACAAGCATTACTTTGTTCTTATCAAATATAACAACCAAACAATTCCTAGTATAGTTGCTGGGCACCAGAACCATCAAGATTGGTACCTCAAACACAACTCACCAGGTCAAATATTTCATAGAAACCTGAGAGGGGCATGGTAGCACCCACCAGATGGCATATAGAGATGCCAATAATTAACCAACATCATAGACACGGCATTATTTTCAAGCAAAGTATCTGTTCCTAGTTTAATAAGGGCCTCAGGCTATGCATCATGGGCTTGGGGGCAAAAGAAACAAGTAATAGTATCTGTTCTTACTCATGAGGATCAAAGGAAGAAAAGAAAGCATGGATAGTGTCTGTTCTTATCAGGGGAGATTAGGAATTAAGATAGAGAGGTGGATAGCAATAGAACTGTGTGACAAAATCACAACCAGAAGCACTGGAGGTGTCACACACACACACCTGGTTGCTGGGCATCAGATCAAAGGATCTGACAGCCCAGAACCAAAGGGATTTATGAAATGGAAAATAATATGATGGATACAATTATTGAGGGCATATCCTCTGAAGAAAATTCAGAGTAACACCTCCCAAATAACTTGCACATCCACAAAACATTAGGAAATTGTATACATAGTAATAGGAAGTGTTATCCCATGCACAGTAACAAGAAATCATCACTAGGAGCAAACCCTAAGTGAACCAGTACACCAGCACAGCATGGGGAGTAATCTCCAAATAAATTTTCCAGCAACAGATTCATCACCACAGCCATCTCACAGCACAAGCCAGCAGAGAAATAAAAACTAGGGCATAATAAAAATTCCCATCCAGAGCCTAGCTAGGAATTCCTTAAGCACGCATCCAGTAAGCATTTGGATACAATCCAATGCTACCAATCTCACACTAGGGCACAGGAAGCATCACAGGCACGCACAGCATGAAGCAGCTCGAGGGCTGATTCCAGAGCAAGAAGAAGAAGGCAACAGTGAGAGGGAGAGGAAGAATAGAGGGCAGAGAGAGAGGGAATCACTTACAGATGGTCACCGTAGTAGTGACCATATCCGGTAGGAGAGGGAAGCACGGCGGCGGAGCCGCGGTTGCCCGTAGACCATCCCGGCGGCGGCGTCCCCGAAGAAGTAGTCGCAGCAGCAGCGCAGCATCTCCAGCAACCAAGACATGGCGCCACGGCCACCGGAGCGGTGGAGGAGCACCCGAGACCTAACCCTAGGGTTAGGGTTCGAAGATACCACGGGGACCTCACGAGGAGAGGAACAGATCGAGGAGGAGGGCGTGGGAGAGAGCAAGGAGGAGTGAGGGAGGCGCAAGGTCGCGGCGGCGGTGGCACAGGGGAAGGGCCGGTGGAAATCGCCGGAGGCGAACGAACGCGTCGCCTCTGCGTCGCCTTCCGCGTCGCCTCACGCGGAGGAGGAGAGGATAAGGTGCGGGGGCGGGGCGAGTGCGGTGCGGCTGGTCTGGTCCAGCCTGACCAGACCAGGGGGTTAGGCTTAACCCTAACCCCGGGGACCACCTGTCAGCCTAGAGGCATTTTAGAAATTGCTTAAAAATCCTAAATAAAAGAATTAGAAAAAAATAATAGAAAACAACAGATAAACTCCAAATCTTTGAAATGCAACTAATTCTTAATCTAGTAAAATGGTTGAATATTAGATTAAGAAAAAAATAAATCCAATACTGTTTATAGTCTTAAAAAAAATGGGTACAAAATAATATTTTAATAATAAAACTTTGATAATAAGATTTAGAAATATTCAAAACTATTTAATCAAATGTAAATTATTCTTTCAATATTATTTTGATATTTTGAGCATTGCAAAATACTCCCTAATAAATGTTTTCTGTGAAAACAATCAAATAAGTTATAAGAATAACAATGAAAATTGGAAAAATAATAAATAATACATTAAATCAGAAAAATACAAGTTATATATCAAAATGCTCCAATTGATAAATGCAACTCATCTATGATGTGTACAAAGTAATTTGACCAAGTTTTATGTGCAATGCTTTACCTAATCATTAGTTCGTTTAAAAATTAATAAAATAATAATTTATTCCAATATTTTCAAAAGACATTGAATGATATGTCCAGTTAAAGAGAAAAGAATTACCAATTCAAATATGCCTAAGATAAAACATTTTATCCAACATATTAACTTGTTTCCTAAAATATGATAAAAAAATTCTATAATGTTTCATTATAATCTGAAATAACTGCCATAACATTATTTTCTGTATTAATAAAACCCTCATGATTTCACACCAACTAAAACCTATCATCACTAGTTATTAAGCAAAGTATTATTGATGATAGAGTTAGATGTATCAGTTCCTCATTTTTTTAATAAAATTGATGTTATTAGCTCTACACTTTATAACATAAAATCAAATATGTTTATTATATTTTCAGTAGTTGTTTTCCATATAGTAGTGTTCTCAAGTTTAATCATGTGATAACTAGTTATAACCTAAATATATTAAAAATGGTGTGGCAAGTAAAAGTGAAACCCATGTAAGTCTAAAACCAGTAATAACAACATCACCACAAGTAATGAAACAATTCACCTAAGAACCCGTGTGTATAAGTTATCGCATTAAACATGGCTTACACATGTAAGCTGGGGTATTTTCCAGGGTAATTCACGATGCATCTCATTACTATGCATGTATCATCTTGCCAGTGTTTTCTGTAGTCCTTACCGGGACTACTTTGCTATCTTTCAGACGTCAGGATGTTCTACGTGACCCTTGACCCCGAAGACATGGAATATTATGGTCATTTCAATCTCAGGCAAGTTCATCAATTGCTCATATCCTTTGCAGTATCTCATAACAAACTAATTGCAAAAAAACCCTATCGCATTATCACCTGTGCTCAAAATAATGCATGATCCTATTTTTATAATAATATGACTAATTGAATGGCTACCCGTGTGGTAGTGTTCTGTTTGGTGGACGGATGGGACCATGGTAAGATGAATAGGTCAAAGGAAGGTTCCATCTGCACGGGAACGTATTACCTAGGAACTAATCACAAATGCCGTCAGAACTCGGTGCGCCGTAAATACCGCGTTAACCATGGGTCTTCTATGGGGGGAGTAAGTCAACCGTGATACTTTTCTCGTTCGCATGTCAACGGACGCGCCAGAGACGTACGCTGTAGGTCTTGCGGGACTACATGCACATGGGTGGGAGCCCTTACGTCCCACGGACTCTGGGGTCTATGAGTGTCTGCCGGGGGCGCGTAGATCTCCATCGTGAGGGGTGGAATCAGGCGTTCAACCTACTGGCAGAAATGGGTGGGCATGCGTTGTGCGGAGAAGCACGGTTTGGCTTGGACCAACTACCGGGCCCCACACCTGAGTGGGAGTGGACAGGATCTCGAGCCTGGTTGTGCAACATGGTCTTGGTCGTCCATGGGTAAAGTAACGCACCTCTGCAGAGTGTAAAAGGATGTGGCATGTTACCCCCTGTTCCGGGAAGGAACTGCGAACGCTACAGGAAAGGCAACTCCATGAAGTTCTAGTCCTGTGATGGTCTGGCGGGCATAGTTTTCAGAATTAAAAGCAACCTCTTGAAGAAAGATTTACAAAAACCTTGCATTACTGTATGACTCTTTCGAGTCTAAAGCTGTAGTTAGAGCATCAACCACCCACTATATATCATGAACTTGCTGAGTAACGCTCGTTACTCATTCTATCCCGTTTGACCCCTTGCTTAGAGTTGAAGCCTATTGAAGTCGTCATCGTGAAGCCATCTTTACCTTATGAAGCTAGGTGGAGTCTTATACTACTTAGCCAGTAAAGCATCATCACCAACAACGCTGATGGAGGAGAAGCTATCAAGGTGTAGGTAGAGTCCATTCTTGGACTTAGCAGTTACAAGCCATATTTTAGGGCTGACATCAGCCGTAGTGGATTAGTTCTGAGCTAGAGTTCTTCTCCGGCTCGGAGCTTCGAATTGCTTCTTCTGATGTTTCTTTTGCAGGAGATCTTCTTGATTCATTAAGGAGATTCTCAAGATTTTGTAATGAGGTTTGTATCCTATAGTTTTACCTGGTCCCGCTATGTTTCTGTTGTACTACTCTGAGGGATGTAATATTCACGGATAAGTCCTTCTGTGAGTATTATGTCATCGACTTGCGCACTACACTTGCAGTGGTGTGCTGGGTCACCACACCAAGCCAAGCCATGACCGTCACCACTACACCGGTTGCGCCCGCGGCAAGCCAACAAGACAAGGTCCAACATGGCAATGTCCTCTCTCCACCTCCGGTGGATCCTCCTCCTCCCGAGCACGAGACGTCCAATGACGAGCAACATCACGAGCATGAGACCCATGACCACTACATGGATATTGAACTTGCTCCCATTGACGATTTCATAAATCAGTTGGATGGCGAGAAGCCGGTTCCTCCAGAGTTACCCGCCAGAACTCTTGATATCCAGAAGAAGGTAGATGGCAGAGAGGGCGGTTCTTCTGAGTTACCCACCAGAAAACCGGATATCCAGAAGAAGCTAACCTATTCCCAAGAAACTCCCGAGGAGCAGACGGCCTTTACGGCTCCACAGCCTACGCTGGTTACCCCGAATACACTTCGTGCTACGGCCGCGGAGGCGGTAAAACAAAGCGGCACTCCCATCTGCTTGAGGCCGAGGAAGAATCGGAAGAGGCCGGGCAACAAGAAGAAAGGTGGCGCCTCCTCTAGTAGCCAGCCAGCGGTCTCCCGAGTCCTGGACCGTTTGCCGCCCGCCGTCCCGTGGAGGAAGGTGCATGAGATAGGTCAGCCGATGCTGCCGCCAGAGGTTGTCGCTGTCATGGGTGGTGACATGAGGACCATCCACGACGGGATTTTGTTCAAAGAGAATGAACTTCTACGTGAGAAACATCCCTCCCACCCGCTATACGTGGTCAAGGAGCCCCGATCCGTGGGCTTTGTGCATTCAAATCCCGCAGAGGTGTTCTTCATCAGATACGAAGACATATTCAGGGTCTTCCACTTGGGAAAGCTCGACCGAAGCATTGTCCGCCTGGTATCGCTCAGCATGGCGCACGATATGGTCATGGAGAATACCCCGCACATCGCGATTACGGACCCCTACTACATGAATAAGGACTACTTGCGGTCACATGCGGACCGGGTTCTTATCACGACTTACATAATGGGGTTTTTGATAGATAACAAGGATAAGAACGCCATTCTCATGCCATACTTTCCCAAGTAAGTAGTCCTCTCCGCTTCACGTCGTTACATTCTTTCTAGAATCTCCTTAGTATTCCGATTGATGATATTGATGGCTTGTTTGAAATGTTCTGCGCAGAAACAGAGGATGCGTACTCATCGTCATGGAACCGCATTGGTCGCAATGCACTTATCTCGATGCGGGTAGGGCGGTGCAGAAGGACTACACCGACATAAGAGATGTTCTTAATAGTGCCCTCAACGGCTTCGCCGCCGATTTAGGCAAGCCCCTAAAAAAGGAGAAAGTAGTCCGAGGCGCCTACGTGTGCACCCACGTAACAAGCTTCCCCTGCCTCAAGCAATCGGAGCAAGAATCTGAGTTGGACGCTTGGTATGTCATCTTTCAGATGAGGGAATACTTAAAGGATGCCCAACAGGCCTAGCTACCAAGTCATCTCCGAGACCTGCCACAAAGATGGCCAACACCCCCGATGAATATGTGCGGGCTGAGTTCCGTCCCATCCAGCGGAGGATCTGCACGATACTCTCGTCGGATGACATCAGTCGGGGTGGCTTGTTCTTCCACGTCCACGCACCACCGAGCAACCGTGACATAGAAGCACACCTACGAGAGCAACGTGACACCCGGACATTCAACACGCTAGAAGGCGTTCGTCCGTTCCCGCCGAGACTATAGGATTGACAAAATGTTAGTATACACTTGCATCATATAACTTTTAGTCCTTTATTTGTCGTGTTTTATTCGTAAACCTTGATGCTTCTATTTTTTGATAGTTATTTGCGGTCTATTATCACTTTCGATGCTAAACTCGTATTTTTGTCCTATGCACAGATGACATGGTATGTTGTGTATGTCGGTAGGGTTCCCGGAGTCTACGACGACTGGGACCAATGCCGGAGACAGGTGCACGGTTTCAGCGGCAACAACTACAAGGGGTACAAGACCATGGTGGAGGCGGAAGCTCGATACGCCACTTACCTAGCGAGAGAGAAGGCGGAGAAGACGAGGGCCCGGATGACCACCTTCGCCATCGCCGTGCTTATACTCCTTGTACTCCTAGTGTTGATGCTACTTGTTGTTTTGCTTGTCTACATAATTAAACTATCGATTTGTTTGAACTATGTGTACTCCTAGTGTTTGAACTATGCTTGTAACTAAACTATTCGCTTTGAGACTATTTGGTGATGATCGAGACTATTGTTCGAAACTATGTGTTGATGATCGAGAATATTTCTGTTATTTTGCTGTCATTTTCATATTTATTTCTGTCAATTTGCTGTAATTCTGTTATTTTCGTTTCTTTTATTTTTTGACACAGCAAAACCATACCCCAGGCGAATAAGAAATCATACCCCAGGCGAACCTGTACCCCAGACGCACATTGCTTGTTCGCCTCAGGTAAAAGGCTTACCCTAGGCGCACAGGGCCAGTTCGCCTAGGGTATGTCAAGCTACCCCAGGCGCATTTTGCTGTTCGCCTGCGGTAAGTCATTACCGCTGGCGATGTGGTCCCAGGCGAACCGAAATTCGCCTGCGGTAGGCTAATTTGGTGCGCCTGCGGTAGCCTTTTCCCTAGTAGTGTGGTCCTCGTGTTGCTACTCCACCTAGAGCTGCCCAATCCCTTGCTTTGTCTCTCCCCAGTCCGAGCCCCCGTGGCCTCATTTCTCTCTCTCAGATTTGGACCTTGGAGATGGAGCAGCGGTGGTTGACTGATAGTTTGCTGACCATGCTCTGTTTTTGTTGATTTTGCAGCACAATCGGAGGAGATGAAGGGCATATTTATTATGTTGATTTTTTAGCACAAATAGAGGAGGTCATGCACGGTACAATGCTGGAATAATCTTTTGGCAGGAGTAAGATCAATTCCCTTTTATCTTTGTTCTCATCTCTGCTTAGGAGTTGTTGATTTTCATTGAGATTATTGTGTGTAGGCACCGATGAGTGATGACAATAGGAATATCTCTTTGTAGAGAAGCATAATGCGGTGATTTCATATGCACATATGGTGTTTGCTTAAACGGCTGAGAGGAATCATAGCAATTGGACTACTTAGTCTTCTTACTCGGGAAGCCTCACCCCCGTCCACTCCATGCTCGGGAAGCCGTTCACCGTGCTGGTGGCCACCCAGGGTAGGCTTGGGGAAGCGCACCTCAACTCTACGGATCTTCTTAAGGGCCTGGATTCTGGCGGCAAAGCTATCTATGTGAAACTGGTAATCAAGCGTACAACTTCTATATTGTAGAGGAAGAAAAACTCGGCTAGGAAATCTTGCCAATGCTGGTGGCAAAGAAGATATGCAGGACAGTCTCCTGGCATGATATGCGGACTAACTGGTGCATCCATATGTGCGCTTTTTGACCTCATGTTTTTTCCTTTGGCTTATTAAGCACTAAACCATACATTTAGTCTCATATGCCCAATATTTCTTAAGTCAGGGATAACTAAACTGTGAATTATTTCTCTAGATTTCCTTATGATGATTGCACTTGATTTTTCGGCAATGAAATCTCTCTAGAATTGAGGCATTCAAAAAGGATGGGCACTATTGCTCCGAGATGAGATTTTTCAGATGTATTTTCATAGGTAATTGAATGGTCAGCTCTGGACATTTTCAAGATGAGATTTTCTTAGATGCCTTTTTTCATCTATGGTCTAGAAAAAGAAATGACATGGAGATGCATATGTACACCTTGGTCATATGAACTTTTCTATATGTCTTAGCTTAACGTACATAATATTCACTTATTATAAAGTAGTACAACTGTACAACCCATGTAGAATAGAGCTATATATTTTGCAGTTCATACTTTGCAGTATCACTCAAAAGTGGTTTATTGTCTTACAGGTTAGAGGTAACCTACTAAGAGTAAGCATGTCATTCCATCTCCACAGAGCCTTCTGGCAGCAGACTTTGTGGTCAGCATGAATTGAATGTCGTCCAACGACTTTGTGTTTTTGATTACTTTAATGTTGAGGTAATCTCCATGATTGGATTTCAGCTGGTTCAACTGAATTAAATATGAGTTTTCGCAGTTAGGATTGGCCTATAATTGCCATCATTGGCCGCCCTAGAAATATTTTGTAGCCTAGCCAAGTCACATGTCAAGAGTGCTTAGGATAATATTTTTTGTTGCAAATTACAATAAAATTTACTAGAGGCGTGACATCGCATCGTCGGCAAGCCTAGGCAGCTGCCCGAGCTGGAGGGATGGTATCTATGCGCATTCTTGCCATGAACAGGGTTGTGTATTCTATGTGCTACTGCATTTTTATTTAATGATGTTCCACAATTTTTAGTTTGTTCCTAATGCCGCGTGACATGTTCTTAATTGATCAATCTAACATGAGTGCATGACTATATTGGAATTGTTGATTTCACTGGTTACATAAAAGCAATTATTACCAAGCGACTTCTGATTAAATTGTTGTACTCCTATTGTTCAATAATAATCCAGTGTTACGAGTAGCTAAAATAATTTCTTCAAGGCTCTTTAATTATTTTTGTTCGTATGCAGTTTGATTGGATCAATTTAAAAAGTAGTGTTTTCTTTGTTCAATATTTAATGACAAAGTCATTGGGTGTGAAGAAACATGTTCTTCATTATGCTGTTGAGTAATTAGTTGTCCTTTGTATTTTGACTAGGTGGGCATGGGGTTTGCTGGAACCTAAATGATAAAGTTAGTATCCAGCTCGTTGATTCAGTTTCCCAAATCAATCTTCCACCAGCGCTGAGGTATGTACACCCATGGCTACATACATTTCCATCACGACGCATTGGCACTTGTTTTGCTAAATCTGTATTCTTTTCTGGTAATTTCTAGCTCGTGTTTTTAGTTTGATTGATCCGAGAGATGCAGCTGAAGTCGGCTAGGATAAGCTGGGAGTGGAAGATAGGTCAGCGAAGGTATAACCAGCGGTGCTATTAAGGAGGCGAAGGCCACGGAGGAGGCTACAAGGGTGTAGAAGCTTATGCGGCAGTTGGTGCCACTGCGACTGGATGCTGGGGAGGAGGATCATCGTGGGTGTATAGAGAAGCTCGAGTCGCACGAAGGTATCATATTATCTATGCTTTGTGTATGGTGTAGAATTTTCTGTGATCTGTTGTCGCACCCGGACTTCTATAGGATACTCACCGTACGAACTGGACAGTATTCTGATGGGATTACGGGGCTTTCCGGCACCCGCGTCCTCTTACGAGTAGGCCAACACTTATGTGTGACAACCCATCGCTACTGTTCACCGTCGATGTAAACTATCCTGTAGAAATCAGGACACTACCATTGACGTACTTCATACCATACACACATGGTACGTCAACGGCTTTGAACAAAAGGATAACACAACATGCCTCTACGACACAAAAGATTGAAATAAGGTAGCAAATGGCCTTCACTAAGGCAGAGATAGCAAATACAATCATCCAGAGGACACATGTCCCAACATAGCATTCATTACATCAGCGGAAGCATTCAAAGGGGTCTGAGTACAGACAAAATCCAAATAGGCTTAAGAAGCCGGAAACTGAAATAAAGACGGAGCCCATCCTCGATGTCTCGGATCCTGCCCGGGTCCGCTAACTACTCGTCAGCAGCCTCGTCAAACTCCACGTAGTAGCCGTCACCTGGAACCTCGTAATCGTAGTCTGCGGAAACCACAGCCCCAAAGGGGTCAGTACATAGACGTACTGGCAAGCAAGACTCACAGTTCACCAAAGTATAGCCCGTCAACACAAGCACAGATGACTTGGGTTCAACTGAGGGAAAAGGGTATATAAAAGATGCTGCAACTGGCTGCACTAACCAACTACAGAGATTCTATCACTTCCAACTATCAGAAAGGGGATAAGATCGAGGGTTGTAACCAACTGAAAGATAACATCAAACAAACCCATCCTGGATCTCGCCCCTTATCCAAAGAAGCGATCCGAGGATAACTCACACAGTTGGATTAAAGATGAATCAAGTTATTGTGTCAATAATCCTATTACTAGTCAAATGGTTAATCATGGGGTGTGAGATTATGAATCATTAGGTTTAAGTTGTCCTGAGTACTTGTTAGCCAGTACTTTCACCAAGTTAACCATAACCGCGGAAAACACGGCTTCTCGAGAAGATTATCCCTGCAGGGTTGCACCAATTTGGCCGTACACGTATGAATAACCCGCCTAGATGGGATGCCTCCCACCAAGCGGGGCACTCAACACAACTCAACTCTTCTTCGCATCAAGCCCAAAGCACCTTGGGCGCACGACTAATCAAGCCCCGAAGAAAAGGGACCCTCATAGCACTCTAAGACCGTGTCCCCCTATATGCCGACTACGAAAGTTCCACCCTGCGCTGGGCTCGCAAAAACATGCATGCGGCAAATAGAAAGCACGAACTAAATGAGATGATTTGGACGAGATGCGAATCGAATCAAATTGAGGGGGGCGCCCATACTCGCTTCCCACATGCGGGTAGTGCGCTCATCATGGATCAGTAGACAAGACCCTTTTCCTATTAGGGTCGACACTAGCAGGCCTCAAAACCACACAGGGCCTCCTGCCGGTGCCTTATCATCAAATTATTATTAAGTAATAACATTAGCATGATTGATTGATTGCTTAAACATCGAGCCCCCAGAACATAATGAAATATAGTAACTGAAAGTAACGGGTAACAGACTCGAGCAAAACAATCTAAGCATACTAGTAAGACACTGGCTCAAACAATAGGGTTGTAGGAGGGGTGGTGAGGCAATATCAGGGTTACAGGATTCATGTGATAGGTTCGTAACAGAAACAACTACCACTAAGGCTAGCAAGAATAGACAACGGAAAGTATCGGTAACCAGGGTTGAAAGGAACACAATGGTTCATGTGAGTGATAACTTGCCTGCGAACTCAGCAGCCTGGTACTGAGCTAGATCCTCAGAAGGGGTGCTGTAAGGATCGTCTGTCTCAACGTCGTCGTCTATTCGAGAAGAAGCAAACAAACAAAACAGGAATGTAAACAATCATTGCCATGGCATTGTGCACAATCAAGAATGATGCATGACAAGTTAATGGTTGCATCAAAATAATCTAGCTAACATGATAACACAATTTAAATGGACCCCTATGCTAAAAGAGTGGCATATGGAAAAGGTCCATTGAAATAGTTGGAAACAAATGATTTATAAGAAATTATTAGGTGAAAGTTGTT
Organism: Alopecurus myosuroides; assembly: GCA_028641055.1. Taxonomy (NCBI): domain Eukaryota; kingdom Viridiplantae; phylum Streptophyta; class Magnoliopsida; order Poales; family Poaceae; genus Alopecurus; species Alopecurus myosuroides. The sequence continues at coordinate 80,551,040 of CM054057.1, read as the reverse complement.
AGCATGATGCATGCATGATGATGATAACAAGATAACAACAAATAACAATAATAGATGCAAAGGAAAAGGAATAAAATAAGTTTGGAAATTATTTATTAAGTTTGGAAAATTTGGTTACTTAAACATGTCACACAAACAATTATTGTTTTCATCAAGTTAAAGTGTGCAAAACCATTTACAAATTTTATATTTGAAAAGAACATCAAATTTTAGTTGGATTACATGTTTCACATTTTGAAATTGGAATTAGGATGAATTTATTATGAATTAAACAATATTAAACAAGTTTTAATTGAATTTAAAACAAGTTTGAATATTATTTGAATTTTATTTGTTCAAATCATATATTCAAATTCACATTTGAAAAGTTCACACTTTGATGGTTTGAAAACATATTTTGCATGTTCAAAAATATTTTATTTTGAGCAAGTTATGATTTTTATCAAATTTAAATGAATTAAACAAGTATTAAATTATTTAGACAATTTAAATTATTCAAACAATGAAACAAATTTTATATTTGAATAGGATATTCAAAATGGTATGAAAAAACATATTTTATTTGCTTTATTTGGAATTAGTATGAATTATTTAGGAATTATTGCAATTTACATTTGAATTATTCAAATTTGAATTCTAAATGCATTTTGAAATTTCAAAACAGGAAACAAAAGTTACCAAAAGATAGACAATTGAAATTAGATCAGTGTGCATATTTTATTTGCAGTTTTTAGTGTTATAAAATAAAAGATATGATGTTTTTGAAACCAGGGGCCAATCTGTGATTATTTGGACCTAGTTTGGAAAACAAAATGTTTTTAAAACGTTTTACACCCACTGGAAATCATACCCACACGCTGCCAGGGGGCCCCGTGGCTCATTGTGCCCGCGTGGCACAAGAGGGGCTGACGGATGGGCCCTGGCTGTCAGCGAGGAGGAAAATAAAAGGTGGGGTTTTATGCGGCCGCGGGGATTCGATCCCTCGCCCGCGCGCTCGCACACAAACGCGCTGAACCACTGCAGCTGCTCGCACTCGCTTGACAGATACAGAGATGGACACATGTTGAGGTTCAGATCCGCACGATATCTGACGAAACTGACGAGCAAACGCTTGCTCGACTGACAGAACGACTCGCCGGCGGCGATCTGCACGGCCGTGCTCGCGATTGGATGCGTGGGTGTGTGCAGGACGTGCACAGTACCGTGTGGATGCAACAGGAGGGAGAGGGGTGAGTGAGACGGTGGAGCTCACCGGGATTTGGCCGAGGGAGAGCTCGACGGTGACGTACTGACGGCGACGGTGACGTTGATGGCGGCGCTGTCCTCGTGCCCCTCCGTGCGCGATCTGGTGTCCAACACGTAGAAGGGATGGTGGCGGTTCAATTTCAGTAGACCAGAGGCTAGGTGGGAGTCGAGGGTGGTGGCGCCATGGCGATGTTCAGGGAGGTGGCCGCCGGTGAGAGTTGCAGAGAGGGGGATCGCGTCGGGGAAGAAGCAGATGGCGGCGGCGGGCGATGGGACAGGAACCTAGGCGAGCTAGGGTTGACGCGGAGCCCTAGGGCGCTTCTTATAGGGCCGCACGGACGCCGATGGCCGTCTGCTAGGTGCGGCGGCGACGTGGCACCGGCGGATCTGCCGCCGTACACAGAACAGACGCGCGCACGCTTTTTGAAGCGTTAAGTTAGGGGTTAGGCGGGCTGGGCCGCACGCGCGCGCGCTTAGGTGGGTTTGGGCTAGGTTAGATAGGTTAGCTGCCGCTCGTTTTCTCTTTTTATTTTTCTGTTTTTATTATTATTATTTTTTTTTTGCTGAAAACAAAATGGGAAGAAAATGATAAGTTATTGTTTAGGAAAAATTCCAGAAAAATTAGGTTAGTATATTTAGGTAATTAGTAACCAATTTCCAAGATTGGATTTCAAAAAGTTGAGATTTAAAATGAGGTTTGTATTTGAATCCAATTTGGAGGAATTTTCAATATTGATTAACCATTAAGAAAAATAAAGCATTTTTATAGGGTTATCCCTAGGGTTTAAAGTGAGTTAAAGAATACAAATGTGTGGTGAACTTCAAGGATTCAAAAGGTACTGATTTGAAACTTGGTTTGAATTTAAAAGATGATTTGGGAATTATTGATTGAATTAATGGTTTGATTAAAACCAACAATTTAATAAGTGATTAACAAGGAATAAAATGGTTGTTTTTATTTGTTATTTTTATTCCAAGAGTTGTAACAGAGCAAGTATGAAAATAACCATTTGAAATTGTTTGAGTTTGATTATGAAAACAAGATAAATAGATGGAAAACAAATAGTAACAATTGCAAACAAAAATAAAACAAATGCAATGAGATGATGACATGATGCATTGCTTGAAATAAAACAAGAAACAAAACATTCTAAGGGATATTTCATACTTGGGATGTTACATCTGTACACCGCGTTCTAACGGGAAATTGTGCTGTAGTAAACATTAGCACTTTAAAAATAAGGCACGCTTGTGACTTTTCGTCAACATGCTAACACGCTAATTCTGCAACTTTGGACTGGGTTTGGTTCCTGTCCTAGCACTACTGTGAAATTTAATCTAAGTTGTAAGCTTGGTGAAAGACCAAGGCACCCTTCGCATTCGGCTTCTTTGGTCCAAAGAGATATTACTTGTGATGCCTCCATGCCTGCTGTGCCTGGGATCGAGTGGTGCACCGATTCCGTTGTGTGCTAGAAAGCTTGCTGAGGCTGGGAATGGTAGTGAGGGAGCACCACTCACTTTGTTTAATGAAGAGAGGTTGTACGCGGTGGCTACACGACTATTTGGTGGGGGTGCCATCCCCAGCATGTTGCCCATAGCTTCGCACACCCCGTCGCCTCGCTGCATTGCGATGTCGCACCGCACGACCCACAACCCGCCTCTGGTCACCACCCAACACTTGTGGCTCCACCATGGCCCAACCTGCCATGGCGGCTCCCCTCCCTGGTCTACCATCAGGCAAATGATGTTGCTGCCCTTATTGTCCCCGTTGCAAAACCATCCATGGTACAGACTATGAGTACTAGATCCATCTTTGGTCGACGATGACGACCTGCAGATACATCTATTTATTTCATAGAAGGGATCTTTCTTCCACGCCTTCCCGCCATCTTATGTTCACTGCAACCGATCTGAGATGAGGCTCCATGTATTTCTTTAATTAGTATATAGTGCTCGATGTCATAAAACTAGATGATGCAACTTAAGTTCATTTTTTTTATCATGTTTCTCTATTGATTTTGTCGGAGAAGCAACGCTAGGATTCACCCTGAGGCAAGATGATCAAATTCAGTTTGGGAGTATTTCTTGGTGCATGTAATATATACACCATAGTCAGGGCCGACCTGAGATTTTGGGGGCCCGGGGCGAAACTAAATATCAGGACCCTTAATATGGACATCATAACACTAATGATAATATACATATAAAAATTATGTTACCACTTACACTTCAATGCAACCAAAACCACACACAATTTGATACACACATTATCTTAAAATTTGCTTCTAACATTTCTTGACGCAAGCCCATTTATAATGGTTCCGGTGTCAGTATCACCCAACATTTTCTTTTTGATGCATAATATTTCAAAATCATTTAACCTCAGCTGAGTCTTTGTTGACATCAAATGGTTTAATAATAATTTCAATTTTGAAAAGATTCTTTCAGCTGATGCGATAGGCATAGGGAGAATAAATAAGCTGCGATAAAAACAGAAGTATTAGGATTAAAGTCAACTTCTCTGACAAGGTCGAAATTCTCCTTAGCAGAAATTACCCCATCTTGGCAAAGTGAATCTCATAATCGTTAATTAAAAATAAGATCATGCACACTTCAACATCATATGAACCCTCGCGAGAGAAAGTTTATGCAAATTCGGAGATGGGTAGTTTCTGGAGGCATGATAACACACAATTGTGGCAGAAAAAAGATCAATTGTGTATGTGAAGGTAGAGACTACTGCTTAGGAAAAGTAATACTTGGTCAATTTGGCGGTGTGCGTATGTATACCCGGGCCTTGAGACGAGATTGATAAGCGCCAACATGGTCTGACGTACTCTCGCGAGAGGGGCGACAGAAGTTTGAACCGGCGACGACGAATAGGCGATCCTTAGGAGCAACACGACAGGCTGCGTCGCTGCATAACAAACAATGGGAAGGAGGTGAAATCCATCGATGGCTTTCCTGGGTGTCGTAATACTTTTCTTTTTCTACTGAGCGAAGCAAAATGCCTCACTGGGCCATATGCTCTCTTTTCCGCCGGACTGGTTGTAGCTAGCTCATACACCATACGTACAGACCTGCATACCTCGGGAGGGGCCCCTGGATTTTGAGGGCCCAGGGCGGCCGCCCACCCTGCCCCCCCTCAGGGCCGGCCCTGACCGTAGTAGCATTATATTAAGAAAGATCTATTTAAAAAGTTTTTTAAGTTCATGGAAATTTTAAAACTTGCCATGTACCTATTTCTGTAATTGAAGATCGGTAATACCCTGAGTACCTTTTACTATGTAGATAGTCCCTTCCCTCGGCATTTCTAAATATACCTTTCCTCTATTACTTTAACTCAAAGAATTCTTTCCTCCATGGTCAATTATTTGTTGATTTTGTTTCAACGTACATGCTTCTAAAGAATATTAGTAACTTTTGTAAAACACCATGCATGTCCAAATTGATTTCTTTAGCTGAAAATCTTTTACCTAAGAGAACAACTCTGATGGAAATTACCATGTTTCTCAAAGAATTCTAACATGTGATAGCTCCTATTACTATATGTGTCACTGTCCGATATTTTTCTAATTTGATACTGCAATTTGCTTGATTTGTAGAGCATGGCGATTCTATGATGCTGAATTTGGTACTATCGTGGAAAAGTTCATTGGCACTGGATGAATCCATCGTACTGATCCGGCACTCCTTTAATTGTTACGACCATTGTTCCTGTTTGGCTATGTTTTAATGTGTCTAGCTTAGTTTTTGGTTCATATGCTCTGATAGATTACCACATGTTGTCTCCCAGAAGCTGAAGCTACCTTTGTAGTCACTTTTCATACATATCATGTTGTATGCAATATGGATGATGTATCGTATTTATATTGTGCCAACATCTAGCTATGTACACCTCCAAGGCCATACAGGTTGTTTCCTTGCCAAAAGCCAAAAGTTCATGTGTGAATCCTAGATGACAACGCCATGCAGGTGGCGCGGCGAAGCGCGCGTATCCGTCTATTATGGATTAAAACCATATTAGGCAAAGATGAATGGTCGACTTACTCGGATGCAAAGATGAAAAACCAGTGTTAATTAGGCACCAGTCTTGGGATTTAGCAGGACACATTAGGGGAGAGGTTCGGACAGAATATTAAGAGGGAAGAAAAGTCTAGGTCAAGGATGACCAAAGTACATGAAAAAAAAGAGTGCAAAGCTGAAAAACAAAACCTGGTTGAATCAGCAGTATTGTACACGGTTTGTCTTGCATGTTTTACATGATTACCGTCTGGATTACAAGTGTTCACAACCAGGTCAATGAGCAGCGCGCGGACACAACAAGTTTGAGTTCAGGTTCCCCCGATGAGTTCTTGCGTATCACGACTGGCAGCGGACTCCAATCAAACAAATCATGTTCAATACGAGAAACATAACTCCTGCTTATTTGATGTATTTGAGTTGGGTTGCTTGACAAGATCTCTTTCGAATCTCTCATATGATGCCACCGGCGAATAAACCTAGGCGCCGCCACCGTCCATGGTCGGAACTCCCGCACGACCTGCTCAGCGTCATCCTCGACCGACTCACTTGGGCCTTTGGCGACCGCGTCCGGTTCCGCGACGTGTGCCAGTCATGGCGCGCCGCCGAGCTTGCCCATCCGCGTCCTCCCATGCCATGGCTGGTCGCCCCTGGGCACTGCGTCAGCCTCCACGACGCCTCCATCCATCGCGTCCAGCTGCCCGGCGACGCCGCTGCTGCACTCTGCCTAGGCTCGTTCGGCCACTGGCTCGCCCTACTGCCGTCGGAGTCGGGCCGTCCCTTCCTACTGAACGCTTTTACCATGGAGCGGATCCAGCTGCCGCGGTGGACGAAACAGGAGCCAATGGTCAAGTTCGTCCTATCGTCGGCACCAGACTCGAAGACCTGCACGGTGGCTGCCATCGTTGAGAGCATGAGCCAGAGCGACTATTACATGAGAAGCAAGATCGTGGTCTGCCGTGTAGGACAGGGGGGTTCCTGGCGGACCATGACTAGGAGGTTCCATCTCCAAGACATCATCTTCTTCGAGGGGAAACTGCATGCGCTCGCCGTAGAAGGCCGCGTCCACGTCTTCACAGACAGGGACCTCGAAAGTGGTGCGCCATGGAGGCCACCCCAGCAGCATGAGCAAGAGCAAATAGTGCGGCTCTTCTATTTGGGCGATACCAAGCTGCACCTGGTTGTCCTCCACGGGAAGCTGCACATGGTCGCTACGGCCTTGGGGACAAACCGCATGCCAGGCAACACACACTTCACATCGGGAGTTGGGGTGTTCGCGCTCGACCAGACGGCAAAGCTACCGGAGCCGGTCAAAGACTTTGGCGGGCATGCGGTCTTCGTCGGTGAGTCCTGCTGCGACGCTTTCCCCGTCTCCTCAGGGGGCGGCAAGATCAGAGGGAACCAGATTTGCTTCGTGGACGACGAGAAGAGCTACCTTTCGTCGCTGGCCGGCGGGCTTTTCCGACAGCTGCTATCCTATGACGTGGGCAATGATTGCCTTCGTACATACAGGGCACCCGAATCATCATCGGGGGCCTGGCGGTGCGTGACAGCACAACGCTTCCCGCACAACCGCGCCATGGGATCGCTGCGGCGCCAGGCAGTGTCGAAGGAGGAGCTACGGCTATGGGACATGATCAACTGCCTGGGAGCAACCGTCCAACCCTCCTTCATAACCTACAAGAAGCAGGACGCAGGCGGGTCACGGGTCAAAGTGCATATCCACATCCCTAAGACAGTACGACTACTCAAAAACCACATGTGGAGTTTCAGACAGTGTCGGCCCTCAGCGAGGGAGGCGAGGCAGGCGGTGGCGCACGAGGCAACCACGTTCCTCCGGAGCCGTTTCCGCAGCGTGTTTGATGACAGCCCCTGGAGCTCCGTCCCTTACTACCATAGCCACGTTGATGAAAACAAAGAAGAAGGAGGAGAAGAAGAAGACGACAACGAATTGGACAACCACTGTCTGTTTAGGCATAGATCTTGGTACGCTAATTAGTTCGAATCAGCCGGCTGCTGTTTGGGATTCAGTTGAGCGTCATTATTCTTCCACAAAACGAGGATGAACATCCTGCACAACATACACTTTTTTTTTTGAAATGGAAACCTTGCGGTCCCAGCCTCTGCATCAAAATGATGCACACAGCTAGGTTTTTTATTAAGCAGAGTAAAAGTAATAATCTTGGGGAGAACCCCTTACAGGTACAAAACAAAAGTCTTTGCACCAAATAGCACAAACGAGAAAAACGCAGCCCTAAGCATCGAGGCGCCGGTGATTAAACCACCCATCCCGGCTGTAAGTAGCCCGAACAACCGCAATCATTCGAGCACACCCTGTATCCATAAGTCCTCGCTGATCGGCAGGCAGCAGAAAGGACCAAGTCTGGATAGAATATACCACCTTGTTTATAACCTGAAAGAAGTGAGCATTTTGTTTTTTGTTAAACACAATATCATTACGACAATTCCATATCTCCCATAAAACCGCGGCCACGCCTATTCGAATACGTGCTCTATTAGCGTTATCTATCCCATTCAACAGTCCACCAAACATATTCGCAATATTATTCGGTAGATGTATAACAAATGTGAAGTGAATCAAACGCCATATATCTCTAACGAAAGGACAAGAAATAAATAGGTGATCCACAGTTTCATCCGTACCACAAAAAACACACTTCTTATCACCAGTTCATCCTCTCTTAGCCAAATTATGTTTAGTAAAAATAACCTTTCGATTAACGAACCAGAGGAAGATTTTTATTTTGAGAGGCACCTTAAGTTTCCACAAATATTTACGTAAATACATTGTGGATCCATGCATGAGATCTGCATAACATGATTTGACAGAGAACACCCCGCTTGGTGTTAGATTCCATCGAAATGCATCTGTAACCTGGGATAACGTAACACCCATCAGACGCTCAACGAGATGCAACCATCGCTCCCTCCTCTCACCAGTGAGTAGTCTCCTAAATTGGACATTAAGCGGATTGTTTGCTAGCACGCTTGCTACAGAAACATTCCTATGGTGCACGATGGAATACAATGAAGGATATTGTTGGGACAACGCATTGTCCCCTAGCCATATTGATGGATAACCCGGTAGGCCAACTCCAAGGTGTAACCTGGCCCAAAGGACGCTGTGCAAGATCCGGCTAAGGATAGAGAAACTTCTGGAAGGCCCAAGTTTGTAGGCCTCGTAACCCGGATTGTGGGTTACGGTAAAGGAAAGTTAGGGTTTGTATGCGGTGTCCGGGTAGGATTCAGGGTGCGTCTTGGAGGGTAAGCCAGGGGGTACGGGTGCTATATAAACCGACCCCTAGGTTTAGTCGAGAGAGATCTAAGAACCCTAGCAATATCGCCTGATATCGAGCATCTAGTGTAATCCCAGAGTTGAGTTATTATATCAAGATCGGAGACTCGGCGACTTTGATTGCCGGCTACTAGATCGAGTTGCATCATGTTTTCCTCTGAGCTAAACCCTCTCCCAAACGCCTGTGTCGTCTTGCCCCAAGATCAGTTACCCCCCGGTAACGTCTGCCGTGATTATCCCACGACAGTTGGCGCCCACCGTGGGGCCTGCGTCCAAAGGTGTTTACATCACGGGAGAAACTTGTCGTCGGCGAGATATACATCGATCACAAAGGAGAAAAGACGGTGGACGATTCCGGCTGGGGGCCAGAATCGGATCATCTCGAATCCGGATCCGTCGTGACAATCGGCCGGATCAGCGTCTTCATTGGTATGGTATGTACTTCCAGTTAGATCCCTGACAATATTGGATCTGATTCTGTGCCAGGAGGAGCCACTTCTATCCGATCGGATGATGAAGAATCGATCGGAACGACATATCCGGCGGAAGAACCCATCGCGAAGTGGGAACGGCCGGAGGAGCCGGCATGGACCCCGCGCGACCGGGTCGAGAGAGAGGACGATACCGAGTCTATCCTGGATCTGCTGGAGAACCGGTACGAGGAGAATAACGCCGGAGAAGAACAGCATGAATCTACACCGAGTATCATACGTCGAGTTGCGGTCTACACGGCTCCCGCGGCCAATCTCAACCAAGAGAACGCAACCGCAGCAGCAGTCGGGACGGCTCAGGCATTGGCCCAGCAGCAGGACGCGGCTAACAGAGACCCGGTTCTGGCCCGGGTTGATGGAGAGTCGGCATCAGTGACCAGCCACGCAGCAGACGAGGAGTTGCACGCAAATACGTTCGGATTCCTGGGAAACCGGACACCAGGGGCGGGTCCTTCGAACCCGCGCCACCCGGCCTTATTCGATAATAATCTGATTCTAGACCCCACGGTTCTTGCAACGGTTATCACTCCAGAAAACGCAGCGGAGCGTGTCAGGGACCTGGATGTGGCTCGTCGTGCGCTGGAACAGCAAAGAAAGCAAGTAGAGGCAGAAAGGCAAGGGATGGCCACGCGGCAGCGTGAGCTGGATGCGCTGGAAACTCGGCTCCGGGAGGAAACATCTAGAGTACATCAAAGGCATCAAACTAGGTTACCAGCAACGGGCGGGGTTATTAATCCGGCTACTTTATTTGTCACACCTCAGGATCAGCCGATACCAGTGGTGAACCAGGGAACCGCACCCCAACCGGCGACAGCAGGGACGCATCCGGCAAATGAGCGGGCCGGGTTACCCCCCCCCACAGACTAGAATCACAACCGGCAATGATCTACCACCACCGCCACCATCACGATTTCGCACACCAGCCGGTCACTACAATAATCCCATGGACAATGTGTATGCGGCGACACTCGCGTTAAATCAAATCCCTGTGGGAGAGTCACCCCATGCAGAGAAGACCCGGCAAGCCATCGATCTGTTGCACACTGCGGTGGCACAGCAAGCCAATTATCCGGATCATAGAAGCGGGATGCACGGGACGCCATACGTCAGTCAACAACAAGGGAATATCCAAACAAGTTCAGTACGGCGGAGGGAAGAGCAGCAGCAAATGCCGCCTCCTCCCCGCGTTCAGGCAGCATCAGCAGCACAGGCTGTTGTGGACAGTTCCAGAGCTCGGAGGGCCGCGGCCGGGTCTGCAGCACATGGACTTCCCGCAGCGCCGCGCCCAGCCGCGCCCCCCGCTGTATCACACGTTTCTAGAGCAAGGCCGGCCTCGACCGTTCTTGCGGGACCCAAGTGTCTCTCGGACAATATCAGAGCTGAACCTTACCCGGAAAAATTCAAAGAGCCAGGGAAAGTAGTGAATTACGAGCCAACTATGGATCCAGAAACATGGCTAAGTAGTTATGAGATGGCAATGTCGATTCGCAACGCATCCGAGAATCTCCAAGCCAAGTTAATGTACTTGATGATGTCAGAAGGAGCAGCAAAGTTGTGGTTCACCAATTTGCCGGAAGGGTCGATCAAGTCCTGGGAGGAATTGAAGACCGCGTTTGTCAAGCACTTTCATGGGATGTGCAGAAAATTGTTCACTATTGATGATCTAGAGCGATGCGTCCAGAAGAAGGGAGAGTCGGCACGCAGTTGGGTGCGCCGGGTTATGGAGATACTTCACTCGTCCACGGACATTCAGGCCAAGGATGCATTACAAGCCATGGCAAAAACATGCAAGTATATACCTTTAGTGCAAAAGTTAACTCGCATGAAGTCTAGTCGGAATGCGTCGGAAGTTACAATGGGGGAATTAATGGATGCGTGCAACAAACACGCTGCGACAGATACTACAGAAGAGGAAGTTGACGACAAGAAGGTAAAAGCAAACACAAGTAATAACGGAAGAACCGGCAATGGATCAGCACCGAGTAATAACGGAAATAGCCAGAACAAGCGCCCGTTTGAAGGAGGCTCCGAGTTTGTCGCTAACACAGAAGCCGGATCTTCGAGACCCAGAGCAGAAGGAAATTTCAACGGAGGTAATCACAATGGAGGAAGCTATCAAGGACCACCAAGGCCGGGTAACAATTGGGACATATTCAGGATGGCATGCCCGAAGCACAGCAGGAACGGCAGGCCAGCTAACCACTCCTTGGAGCAGTGCGCCGACTTACAAAGATGGAAAAATGAGGAAGTGAACAGAGCTATGCGAGGTGCAGGACGGGGAGGAGGACCGGGTCCAGGGGGAAACCCGGGCAACGGCCCACCCCCAGCTGGTAACCCGACGGCTGGAAATCAAGGTAATAACCAAGGGGGGGCAGGAGGTTTCCAGGCTAACCCCAAACAATTGGGTCAATATCATGTGCATACCACAGGAGGCTCTAGCAAGGACAAAAAGATACTGAAGCAAGCGGTCAACTCAGTTTCGTCAGCTGTCCCGAGATACCTGAGATGGTCAGAACAGGAGGTAACATGGAGCAGAAGGGATCACCCAGAAAGAGTGGAACACCCGGGAGTCTTGGCATTAGTAGTCGCACCGCAGGTCAATGGGTATGAGCTGAAAAAGGTTTTGATGGATGGTGGAAGCAGCATCAATATACTGTATTGGGAAACTTTCCTACGCATGGGCCTCAAGGAGTCTCAGCTACAAAAAAAAAGCTCAACAGTTTTTCATGGGATAGTGCCAGGTCATTCAGCGTGCCCCGAGGGAAAAATCGCATTGGAAGTAGATTTTGGGGAGTCAAAGGATAACTATCGAGTCGAGTGGCTCACCTTTGAGGTAGTCAAATTGCGCAGCCCTTATCACGCGTTATTCGGAAGGCCGGCTTACGCCAAATTCATGGCTAGGCCGTGTTACGTATATCTGCAGCTAAAAATCCCGGGTCCCAAGAAGACCATTACCATACATGGAAATCGAGACATAGCAGCTGAATGCGATGAAGGAGACGCGGCAATGGTCGAGCAAGCCTGTAGGAAGGAAGAACTCAAGCACTATCGGTCTCAAGAAGACCCAGAAGACAGAACCACATCAAAAAGGCCGAGTACTGAAGGCGAAAGAGCAAAGTCCAAGGTAGCACAAGACACTAAAATGGTGGCTTTTATCAAGGATGACTCCCACAAACAATCCGCTATAAAAAAAGAAACTGCACGGCTGCTCACAACCAGCTACGTCACGGAAACACCTCACCCGGGTTGGCTAGTAAACCCGGTACTCATCATGAAAAAATCCAACATGTGGAGAATGTGCATCGGTCACGCCAGCCTGGGACCGGTGCCCACAAAGAACTAAGCAATGTAACGGGCAGCAGGTTTCACACGCGCTCTTTTCCTACCCAGGGTACCTAAGGGGACTGGAAGGTTTTTAATGAGGCGGCCTGCTGATCCAAAACTTTCTCGCATCAATAAAAGAGATGATTATCAAGTCCTATCTCGTTACAGCCTGATTACAAGTAAGTAGCATCCATGTGACATCAATACTTCAGTATCATCAAGAATGTTGAGTGTATATAGGTCTCGGGGGCTGGTTGCTCAAGTAGCGCAGCCACAAACCCAACGACCCGGCCTTGATGCCTATAAGTTATAAGGGCCGATTACTCGCAAACGAGTACGGCTGCAATCTTATAACTGGACAAAGGAGCCAAATTTTCTTGACTTTTCTTACTTGAGCTCGATGTGACTCGCACTAAAGTGGCATGATTTGTTCGCTTACGATTACAATCAGCCATGAAGCCCAATGGGACTTGCCTGACCCTGTTTTCGTATAGATGTAACAACATGGTATCCACGCGAAAGCCGGCTTACAGTACAAGATAGTCAAAAGGGTCATCTAAACCACAAGTTTATGCAGAGTACAAGGCTAATAGCCGGAAACTCAACGACTATCAAGCATAACTTCAGTACCTACACGGAATGGCTTTAGGTTTTCGACTCGGTAAAAAACAATTTGTTCTCTGAGAAAGTTCACACCCCCATGACTCGGACTTTGGGTCATGGGGACTGGGGACTTCGAAGCAGAAACAAACTACTTGGCTATCGAAGTTCGAAAGACCCTACCATCCGAGTCTTGGGGACTTAAAGAAAAGTCCACTTATCAAAGCCCCTGGTACTCGGAAAACCGAGTGTTACGAAGGGAGCCAAAAAGAGAGTCGGGTATCGAGAACAAGTTCAAAGAATAGACAAGTAGCACGATTATCAAAAGGCCAGGAAAGCCGCAAAGTATATCACGGACTAAAAGTACGTTACAAGTTACGACATCAGTATCAGGGGTGCACAGGCGCACCATCAAAAGCATAATAGTTTGAATACAAAGCATCACGTGACCAAGGTATTATGATGGTACTGCCCTATTCGGCCTCCTGAGTACGGTCTTACGAGTCTTGGTTCTGGGCTTGCTGCTTAGCTTTCCCGGCAGCATTACCCGGACTCACCGCACCAGGGCGGACAGGTGGAGGGACAGCTGGTGTAGAGGCAGACGGCCCTGATCCTAACTCGGCCTCTCTCTTCGCAGTTGCCTCCCTCTTCCTGGCCGAGTTAGCAACCCACTTCTCCAAGATATCAAAGGGCGGGGGTGCTTCCTCCGTAACAACTTTGCCATCAGCGTCGTATGCACTCATAATCGTGTTTAGATCCAAACTATCGGCCAAAGTGGTAGCCGAGGGGCGCACTGCGGCTTGTATGGCCTTGAAATCCTTGGGTGCAAATTTGGAACCGTCCGCCTTGAATTCGGGAAACCCGGATATTACCTTTGCCGGGTCAAGCTTCGGAAAGAAAGCCTTGGCCAGGGTAAAGGCCCGGGTCATACCAATCCGGCATGACGAGCGTTTCCAGATTTCAATCCAGCCAGGCACAGTGGAGCAGGCTTGAATGAGATTTTCTTCACCCGGATATACTTCCGTAGGCCACTTCACGGCATCCAGTATAAACTTTGTGCCGGCAAAGAAAGTCCGGAGCACAGTCTTTAGGGTTCTAGCCTTGGCAATAGCATCCTCCTCTGGGGTCGCAAGGTTGGCACCTACAATTGAAACAAAAGAAAGAACGTATCAATAATCCTGAGTATCACATAATAAAGCTAAGACATGAAATTAATCGGCAGCAAAAACTTACTAAGTAGGATCTGATAAGTATCGGCGACCTGGTACGATAGTTTCTTCAGTGCGGTCTGAGCGGTATTGCACTTCTTCTTGTATTTAGAAACATCCCTCTTCAAAGTTTTCATGTCGTCCTCAAGGGTTTCCCTCCGCTTTACCTCGGCAAGAAGAAGTTGTTCGGTCTTGAGTAAAATTTCATCAGACCGGGTTATCTGCGCCTGTAAGTATCAAGGAACTCAAGTATCAGTTGGATATTATGGTAAGCTGAGTATTGCGTAAAGTTCCAAACATAACTTTAGCAAGTCATGCTTGGAACTTGGGGACTAGATATGCATTACGAGATATCAAGTGTCATTACCTGGTGGTCTGCGGCCATGTGCTCCAAGATATTGCTCTCTGAAGTCTTCATAGTGAGGAGAGTGTTCATCAATTGATCAAAAGTGTCTTTACCCGTATCAGAGGACCCGGGGCCTTGGAAATTCCGAGAAGGAGTTTTCTTCTTAGTGGGAGGCGGCACCCGGGTCATTTGTATGTCGGAATCCGATGCTCCTTCTTCTGCACCCAAGGTCGTGGATCTGTTCTTCTTGCTTGCATGGGAAGCAATCGGATACTCGGCTTCTTGTGTGTCCGGGTTTGTCGGCGACGCTTGTTCTTCGCCGCTAGACGCGGCTGTAGTCTTATCAGCCGGGCTCCCCTTACCCGGGCCCTCGGTCTCCATATCCTCTTGGTCGCTGATAACGACCGTGGCCCTATAGATGTTATGAGTGAGCAACTAAATATACAGTCAGGAAAGGGTGATGAAATGTGGTGGAGCATCAGGAAGGGGATTTTACCCGGTATTCACCGCAAAGTCCAAGGGAAATCCGTCGCTGGACCCGGGAGAGGCTGGAAAGTATCAAGTCAGATTTCATATGGGAATGGTTCAAGGAGAATGTTTCGACCGAGAAAGGATAGGGTAAGTACCAGCCCGCCGAGTCGGAGTCGATGAAATACCCGGGTTAAGAGCACCATCACCCGGGTGATTTCGAGTTGACCTGCGCTTGGTCATGGGCGAATCCTTCAAGCATGGCCAGTGGAACAACGTCAAGGTAGCTCATGTATATCATTAAAGGAATACGAATTGAATGCGAGGAGGTGATATGAAACCTTGGAGGTGGCCTCTTGAGTTTTTCTTTTTGATCCGACTTTGATTGTCGGCTCCAGTTCCTCCTCGTCGCTGGCGGATTCTACTTTGCCGTCGGAGTTTTCTTCTTCGTCATCTTCTTGTTCTGGATATCATCAAAGTTATAGTTGGAAATGAAGGGGTTATGATGAGCTTAAAGGAACCAAATAAAATCCGGAGAGTACCTTCGTCCGAGTTAACGGCTTCTTCTTGCTCCTCTGGACTTTCGGAGCTAGGAGAAGTGTTGATTTTCCAAAAATCATCATCAGCCTGAAAAGTGTCAGTACAAGGGTCATCAACTGTATCGAGTGGAAAGAGCAAAGGTAAAGGCATCAAAATCGGGTTTTCACCTTGGGGGCTGGATTCTCGAGTGTGAAGGGCTCCAATCCGGATATGTTCCGGATTACCTCAAGCTTTTCTGTCAGAAAACCCTTGATGGTTTTGTGAGTGTCACCAGCCGCGAAGATGTTATCAGAGTACCGGAGCGGGTCTGTAGATTGCCCCGAATACTCGCACATCAACTTTGTGCGGATGGAATTGGGTTGAATCCAGAATTCGACCCAAGTCTTCACCAGGTTGAGCCCGATGAGGCCTTGGGCCGTGAGAGTGGTGATTTTGGCTAGTAGAGGTTGAATGGCCTCCCTGTCCGAGTCAGTGGCGAAGGCACTGAATTTCTCGGAGATGTCAAGAAGACCCTCTGAGTAACCCGACAGCTTCTTTTGGCCGGGTGGGGAGGTGTCTTGGCAGTAAAAGTATGAGAGCTGCCAGTGCTTGACATGGGAGTTAAGGGTGAGGGGTGGCATCAGAGAATTCTTGCGGCGCTGGATAGAAACCCCGCCGCAAGCGAGAAGCGCCCCGTCACCGCTTTCGCGGCACGGTTTGCACTGAAAAAGCTCAATGAAAAGAGCTAGACTTGGCGAAGTGCACAAGTATGACTCGAAAAAGACGATGAAGTGGGAAATGTTTAATACAGAATTAGGCCCGATGTCAAAAACGCGAAGGCCGTAATGGCTTAGAACATCACGGAAAAAAGGGTGACCCGCCGGGCGGAAGCCCCGGGTCACATGTTCCACGAAACAGATTACCTCGTCTTTCGTCGGGGTGGGCCGGGTCTCCTTGCCCGGTACCCTCCACTGGATATCCTCTTGAGGGGGAAGAACTCCCAGCTCGACCAGCTCCTCCAACTTGGCCTTGGTGACCGTAGACCGCGCCCAGTTGGCGGATATGGAGTTGGTGGCTTTGGCTTTAGTCGGAGTTTTCCCCTGCTTTTTGGGAGCCATGTGGTTGACCTGCAAAGTACAAGGTAAAAGGATAAAAGGAATAAGACACGGAAGCTGTGAGCCGGCCAAGTATCGGCAGGGTAATATTGAGACACGAAAATTGCGTATTATCCGGATGTCTATTTGCAGAGTGAGGTTCGAATTATCCGGGTGTCAAGTAGTATAGCAAAAATTATGGGGATCTAAGTGTTGAAGGAGCTTTTGAGGACGATGGATGGCTGCACGGGCACTTAGTGCGAATAAAAGGAGCTGGAAAGGGGAGGATTAGCCGGGTGATTGAGGCAAAGGCGGAAATTTTGAGTGGTTCAAGCCCAGATTGGAAATTTCATCTTAAGATTTGTGGCGAAATTAACGATTGCAGGTAATAGGAGAGTGAATTGGAGGTTGTATCTTATCTATTGGGCGAACTAAAAGGAATGCTAGCAACCTAATTCGGCATGGCTGAGAAATCATTGGCGGGTTGATTTGGATCTAATCTGAGGAGAAATCAAGAAATTGCAAGGGCAAATTAATAGATACAAGAGGCTTACTGGAGGAGATCTGAGTGAAGCCTTGCGGAGGCAGATGGCGCAAGCCTGGTGTCCTTTCGCGGTTCCTGACGGGCCGGATGGAGATTTGCCGGTGGATCTTGGCGGCGGCGCGGGGTGAGCTGTGGCGGAGCGCAGCCTCCGGCCAATGGGCTCCGGTGATGCGCGCGGGATTTCCGTGGTGGCGCTCAGTGAGGATGAGCACGGAGGGAGAAAGGAAGCAGAGTGGGGGGAAATGAGCCGTTAGGGTTCGGGTTACCCCCAAGGAGCCTATTTATAGCACGAGTGGATAAGCCTGGTTCAGCGAGTGGGAACCGGGAATTGCGGAGTAAACGGCTATCTATTTGATTTTTTGCGAGATGTGCTTTAAGTGTTGAGCAAGGTGTCTGAACGAAAAGGAGAAAGAGATCCATCCCGTGATATCGGGAACAATTATCAAGTATAGAATCTTGAAATTTTGGGGTTCAGACCTGGAGAGCTAAGCCAAGTACTTGGAGAAAAGCCGGGTTACTACATGGCCACCATGGAGCTAGGCCTAGCTATTTATCAAAAGCACTTTAACCCGGCCTCCATACACTTGTACGTTTTGATATTTTTGCAGGGAATAGCAGGCACTTCAAGGACGGATCCGTGAAGCCCAAGCTATTCTGGGGACTACTGATGGAGGGATAATAACCCGGTAGGCCAACTCCAAGGTGTAACCTGGCCCAAAGGATGCTGTGCAAGATCCGGCTAAGGATAGAGAAACTTCTGGAAGGCCCAAGTTTGTAGGCCTCGTAACCCGGATTGTGGGTTACGGTAAAGGAAAGTTAGGGTTTGTATGCGGTGTCCGGGTAGGATTCAGGGTGCGTCTTGGAGGGTAAGCCAGGGGGTACGGGTGCTATATAAACCGACCCCTAGGTTTAGTCGAGAGAGATCTAAGAACCCTAGCAATATCGCCTGATATCGAGCATCTAGTGTAATCCCAGAGTTGAGTTATTATATCAAGATCGGAGACTCGGCGACTTTGATTGCCGGCTACCAGATCGAGTTGCATCATGTTTTCCTCTGAGCTAAACCCTCTCCCAAACGCCTGTGTCGTCTTGCCCCAAGATCAGTTACCCCCGGTAACGTCTGCCGTGATTATCCCACGACACATATATCCTCCCAAAAACGCACCGATTGTCCATCCCCCATAACAAAGTAACATCTATCGAAGAAAATGTCCTTTACTCGCATCAGACCTTTCCAAAAAGGTGAATCCGAGGCCCTTGCTTCAACCTGGGACAACGTTTTGTCCCCTAAATATTTGTTTACAAGAATTTCCTGCCACACCCCTTCCTCATGCAAAATCTTATGAAACCATTTGCTTAGTAGACATTTATTCTTTACATCAAGAACCTCAATACCCAACCCCCCTTGATCTTTTGGCCGACATACAATGTTCCATTTAGTTAGCCTATACTTTTTTTTGCTATCGCTTTGCCAAAAGAATCGTGACCTGTAATAATCTAATCTTTTCCTCACTCCTTTCGGTATTTCGAAAAACGAAAGGAGGAACATCGGGAGACTGGTTAGAACCGAATTGATCAAAATGAGACGATCCCCATATGAAAATAATTTCCCAATCCACGAACTTAACTTATGTTCAAAACGATCTTCTACTGGTTTCCATTCTTTATTTAACAATTTTCTGTAATGAATCGGAATCCCCAGATTTTTAAACGGTAAACAGCCTATGTCACAACCGAAAATATGATGATAGTCTTCTTGAACCTCCTTGGCCTTACCAAAACAAAAAAGCTCACTCTTATAAAAATTAATCTTTAAACCCGAAAGTTGTTCGAATAACGCTAGAATAAGTTTCATATTTAGAGCCTTTTTCAAATCATGCTCCAAAAAAAGGATTGTATCATCCGCGTATTGGAGAATTGATACCCCACCTTCGACAAGATGTGGTATCAACCCTCCCACCTGGCCATCCTCCTTTGCACGAGAAATGAGAATAGCCAACATATCCGTGACGAGATTAAAAAGAATGGGAGACAACGGATCCCCCTGCCTTAGACCTTTTAATGTTTGAAAATAATGACCGATATCATCATTAACGCGAATACCCACACTTCCTCCCTCGACAAAACGAGCTATCCAATCGCACCACTTAGGTGAAAAACCTTTCATTCTCAACACTTGTTGCAAAAAAGACCAATTAACTTTATCATATGCTTTCTCAAAATCGATTTTAAGAAGCACACCATCCATCTTCTTCTTTTTCAGTTCATGAATAGTCTCATGCAAAACCACCACCCCTACTAAAATATTTCTACCGGGCATAAAAGTTGATTGGGACCGTCGGATAACTCTACTCGCTATAGATGTTACCCTGTTAGTACCCACTTTAGTAAAAACCTTGAAACTGACATTGAGGAGGCAAATCGGTCTAAATTGCTCAATACGACTAGCATCTTCTTTTTTAGGTAATAACGTAATTACCCCAAAGTTTAGTTTAAATAAATGAAGTTCCCCTCGAAATAACTGATAGAACAAGGCCATTAGATCGCTTTTAATGACATCCCAAAACTTTTGATAAAACTCCGCAGGAAACCCGTCTGATCCTGAGGCCTTATTATGCTCCATAAGAGAAATTGCTTCAAACACCTCATTTTCCGTAAACGGAGCTGTTAGAATATCATTTTCCTTTGAAGAGATTTAGGCATATAATCATTCATATGCTCCACTAAAGAAACAAATATTGGAGCCGGTGCTCCAAACAATTTCTTGTAGTATTCGGATATGAAAACTTTTAGATTTGCTTCCCCAACAATCGTTCCTTCATCCTGCTCGACTTGATAAATTTTCTTTTTCCGGTGTTTACCATTAGCACTAAGGTGAAAGTATTTCGTATTACTACCCCCCTGCTGAATGTGTTTCACCTTGGCTCTTTGAGCCCATTTAGACTCTTCATCTCGTCTCAACTTATCTAACCCATCCTCAGCCTCTTTTTTTTGCAGCTCTCTCAGCCGTACTCAAAGTAATCGTGGCAGCCTTAATATCTAGCTTATCAATTAATTGTGTGAATTGATCTTTTAAAAGTTTATATTGTCCATACAAATTCTTTGCCCATCCCCTCAAAAATTGGTGCAAGTGTCGTATTTTGTTCTGCCAACGTTCAATAGGGGATGCCCTCGTAGTGACCGTATTCCACTCACGGAGAATGATATCATAGAAACCCTCCTGACGTAACCAAGAGAGCTCAAATGAAAAATGGCTTATATTTCCCACGTGGGCATGTTCCCCAGAATCAAGCACTAACGGTGTATGATCTGACCCCACACGAGTCAAAGCATAAACCGATGATAAAGGATATTCCTGTTCCCATTCAATACTAGCAAGAAATCTATCCAACTTTTCGTACGTTGGAATAGGCATCCTACTTGCCCACGTGCATTGACGCCCCGACATCTCTAATTCTTTCAGATTTAGACTCTCAATGATGGCATTAAAAATGGATGGCCAACGATTATTAAAGCGGTCATTACTTTTCTCATGTTGACGTCTTATAAGATCAAAATCTCCCCCAACTAAAAGTGGCAAAGATTCATTCTCACAAATGCGAACCAACTCAGCTAGGAATTCTGGTTTTTTTTGAGTCTTGTGCAGCTCCGTAAACTATCACAAGACTCCATAAAACCCCATCCGATTTTGTTTTAACATGGAATTTAACAGAAAAATCACCGGATACAACGGTTTGTGCAAGCAATGATTGGTTGTTAAACCCAACTAACATACCACCAGACCGACCGTGGGGAGGTATACAGTACCACGTGAACTCTCTACCACCCGCTAAGAACTGCAAGAAATAAGAAGAAAACGCAGATCTTCCCGTTTCCAACAAGGCTACAAAATCCAACCGATGTTCTTTCACAAATTCATTCACTGCTAGATGTTTTGCATGATCACCGAACCCGTCACTGTTCCAAATCATACCTTTCATTGTTTATTTAATTTTCTAATTTTAGCATTCGTGGTTTTGAATAACAGCCCGTAACTTTCTTATGGGTACGTTTACCCGTTAGAATTATAGGAGAAACCAAAGAATCTAAGACATCCTCCTCTAAACCAACCTCCTCCAACAAACTGGCCCCAGCCTCTGTATTCTCGGTGCTCTTCGAATCTAAAAAAGCCTGAACACGAATACTATCCCTCTCTAGTATAACAGCTATAGATGAATCAATTTGTTTTCTATCCTTACCCAGAGAAACACCAAGTCTACTCTCCCTATTCAATATTTCGGAATAATCAAAAGAGCATAGAGAAAGAGATGAGCGGGGTGATGTACTGTACCTGAAGAAAATGCAGCATCTTTACGCTTCGCCAAAGCAATCGCACGCTGAAGTTGAGGCAGATCCGCATCATCTTGAGCACGAATACGAGGGCTAGAACGAATCTCCCTCGCCGTCTCCTGGAGTCCCCCGTACGCCATCACCTCTGCCTCGGAGAAACGAGCACACGAAGTGTCTACCTCCCTCCGTCCCAACCCGCCTGGTTGAGTCGAAGAGGTAACACACTCCGTTAAACGAGCACAACATACACTTGATTGGAGAGATCGATCAAACTCCTAGATATATAAAAAAGAGACTAGTAAGGCCCCCTTTGGATACCATGTAGTAAGGCCCCGTCTCCACGATTCCCCGTCTCCACATAGGCAACACAAATCGAGGACGACTCACACACACACTTTAAGCTTCAAGCCTCCATGTACGTTCCTTATGTCCTTGGGGGTGGGGGCAGTGTGGAAATGTACAACGTAAAGGTGATTAGAGAGTTCCTTACAAAAAAATAAACATAGTTTTACTTAAGCCCTAGTACCTACTTCTATAGGCCAGGATAGATGTTTAATTAGGCATCTATGTTATTGAAATAAGCACCGATGATGAAGAATAAACCATTTTATTTTTGTAAGCACATTTCTAAAGGGAAATTGCAAATGGAGTCCGAGCTCCATGCATGGAAGTTGTTATTTTGAAATCTTCAAAATCACTATTTTCAAGTTTAAAAAATCAAAACAATTCTAGGTGGAGATAATGTTAAACTCTATTAATGTGCAAAATACCAAATGCAAAAAACTTATTATTCGAGGTTAAACAAAAAAGATATATCTGGCCATTTTTGAAGTTTTCGTAAATGTGTACTTTTCACTAACCGAGATCCACCCATTTGTAATTTTTTTCTAGCCTCAAATATAAAGAATTTTGGATTGATATTTCCGCACTTGTAGATCATATTATTTTCCACATTTAGGATTCTTTTTCCTGAATTTTTTGAAACTTCGAATGCATATTTTGGATGTTACAGAAAACGAGTTCCCTTAAGGCTAAGCTTGAAAATGCCACACTCAAAATTGCAATATACATGCCCTAAGAGCGTCGAATAGGAGCAGTACCATGTTGCATTTTTCCCTTTTGGCATTATATTTCTCCCATTGCGTACGTAAAGACCATTGTTCTAGAATAAACCGCGCACACAGCATAAAACTGCAACTAGGAACTATACAAAAATATGTGCCATGTGCAAAGATGTCACACACAACTGCTGAAACTATGCATGATGTTGTGAGCCTAATAAGTTGTCATACTAATATGTGCAGGTTTGTGACAAATAATGTAAGATTCGTCAATGAAGCTCGGGGCATGCCCCTTTGATCATTAAAAAAAAAAAATACATGTGCCTATTTGCTCTCATGGT
This sequence comes from Alopecurus myosuroides, assembly GCA_028641055.1. NCBI lineage: Eukaryota > Viridiplantae > Streptophyta > Magnoliopsida > Poales > Poaceae > Alopecurus > Alopecurus myosuroides. The sequence continues at coordinate 80,528,131 of CM054057.1, read as the reverse complement.
TACACACAGTGCCACAGCTAAGTACAGAAAAAAAAAAATTACCCGCAACAAAAAAATACAGAAACTGATTTCTCGGGTAGTAGAAGGGAGCTGTGAGCGAGGCATATGCATATGGCTAAGTTCCCCCGCCGAAGCATTAAGGTTTCAGTTATCATCGGAAGGCGTCTCTTGCTAGAGCATTTTCAGATCTTGTTCAAGTTGCTCCTCCTTTGTTTTTTGTACAACCATCTCCGTGAGGTTGTATATCTAGAGTGTCGCTGTTGTAATTGTATACAGAATTAAGAAGGCTGCCTCTCGTGCATTTTATTGTAATGTAAACATACTACAAAAATCTTGAATCAATTCTAGTTGATCGATAGCCGGTCAAAAATATAAAAAACAAATCTAGTTAATTTAGCAGTGTTGTACCTGGGCAAGGTTTCAGATAGGGCGGTGCTAAGCGTAGGTCGTCCTACGTTTAGCAAACGTAGGTCCCTTTGTGTGACGTCGGATCTTCATCCAATGGCTATCATCAACACTCATAGTTTTGCATTTTAGCCCCCCTATTTTCGGATATAGAACCCGCATTCCACACTAGCCCCACTAAAAACGAAGGGGTATATTATGTTGCCCCCGGTCATCTCGATAATTACAGCAAAACTGCCATTACAATAAATTCACTGGTACTACAACACAAATTATCGCCCCGTGTACAAAAAAAAGTATTGCAACAAATTTTTTCCAAATCTTTTTCGAAAAATAAGTAATGTTATAAATAATAGTTAAACAATATGTTATTGCGTTGCAACAAAAAAGTTTAAACAATTCAACGAAAATCACAATCTATTGCAACAATTTTTTTTTGCATTAATTAAAAAGTTGGTAAGCAAAAAAATAAATTGTCACTGTTTCAGTTGTAACAAAAATCATCACCTATTCCAACAAAAAAAGTGCATCGATAGCAACAAAAAAATCACATATTTACAACATGTGAAAGAACGCGTAGACATATCATTTCAAATGAATTCTACAAAACATATACGCATTTTTCAGAAAATTATTCAGAAAACATTGCAACATCTCGCTTGTGGTTTCTCAACAAAATACGTGTGAAGTTGTTACAATTTTTAAACACGTACACAACGTGACCGAAAATAACGAAAAGACTTAGCGTTTATATGTCTGAACGTACTTACTACTCGGGCTTCTAAAATATATTCCGGCGCAAGAAAAATGGGCCAAAAAATAAAATTGCGACTAACTGGGCCTAGACCGGCCCAACAATGGGCTCCAGCTCGCGAGTGCGCGCTGACAGAGACCGACCTACGCGCTGCGCGCGTTAGATCGGCCTAGAACCAGCATTTTCCTTTCAGATACCAACCACACGACCAGAGCATGAGTTCGAGTTCAGGTTCAGTACGAGCAAGATTACAACTCCTATTTATTCGTGTTGGCTTGGTTCACACACATATATGATCTCTCCGTCAGCCGGGCGAGAAAAAGTCGGCGTACACTCTTATATTGTCATCGACTAAGAAACTAGGAAGGCACCACTGTCCATGGTCAGAACTCCAGCACGACCTGCTCAGCGTCATCCTCGACCGACTCGCACTAGTAGAGAACACCAGCCACTTTGTTCTCCTTAGCCACTAATTCATTTTGGAGGGAGAAATGTGTGAGAGGGTGTGTGGTAATTTTTTTCCTCTTATGCATACAAGGTGTTCGATGAAATGAGCGGAAGCACGATGTCACTTCATCTCACACAAAACAAACATGGTTTAAGTTGTCCGATCCACACTTTATTAAACTTTCTCCTCGTTCTTTCCTCCTCCGTTGAGGTACTGTTACACGCAATAGCAAAACAACGATGAAATTAAGCAAGATCAAACCAACGGGGACACGAGATTTTAACGTGGAAAACCCTTCCAAGGAGGAAGAGAAAAAACCACGGGCGCCAGCCAGCAATACTTCACTATTTCGGGGTGAGGTTACAATCGCGCCGGGATTTACAATGTGTGGCTTATCCCGTGCGGCGGCTTACAAGAGGTATATAAAGGCGGTCCTGACCTAACTAGGTCGGTAACAGGTAATCCAACTCCGACTCGGTAACAACTCGTACCGTACCACTACGTCTTGAAGTTCGGCCTTACAAGAGGTATATAAAGGCGGTCCTTCGTTGCGCCTCCGGCTCCACTACGTCTTGAAGTTCGGCCTTTATCAGTATATACGAATATGAATTTGGATCACCATAAAATAACACTCCACCTTGAGACAAATTCCCTCTTGTAGCATAAATGAGAACCTTCACCTGAAACACACAAAGGAAACACCTTCGGCGCCACATAGCCTCTTGGGCTAAGCAATGATACCAACTAAGCTCGAGCAAAGCTCAAACTTAGTAATAGGAACTGGCTTTGTCATCATATCAGCAGGATTATCATGAGTACTAATCTTGCATACCTTCAGCTTACCTTGTGCAACAACATCACGCACATAATGGTACTTGACATCAATGTGCTTTGTTCTCTCATGGAACATCTGATCCTTAGTAAGGTAAATTGCACTCTGACTGTCGCAAAATAGGTTAAAGCAAGTATCATCTCCACAAAGCTCAGCAAACAAACCTTTCAACCAAACTGCCTCTTTGCATGCTTCAGCAATAGCCATATACTCAGCCTCAGTAGTAGATTGTGCAACAACACCCTGCAAGGTAGCCTTCCAGCTAACGGCACATCCACTAATCGTAAACACATAACCTGTGAGGGATCTCCTCTTATCCAAGTCGGCAGCATAATCTGAATCCACATAGCCTGCGAGTCCCTCACCAGTCTTGCCAAACTTCAAGCAAGCTTTGGATGTGCCGCGAAGGTACCTGAAAATCCACTGAACAGCTTTCCAATGTTCTTTACCAGGATTAGCGATGTATCGACTGACCAAACTCATAGCATATGATAAATCAGGCCGAGAACACACCATGGCATACATTAAGGAACCAACAGCACTAGCATAAGGAACTCGTGACATATACTCAATATCTTTGTCAGTAGTAGGACATTGCAATGCTGACAACTTGAAGTGTGAAGCAATTGGAGTACTAACAGACTTTGCATCATGCATATTAAAACGATGAAGGACTTTCTTAATGTAATTCTCCTGACTAAGAAATAGCAATCTAGATTTTCTGTCTCTTGAAATTTCCATACCTAGAATTTTCTTAGCGGGACCAAGATCCTTCATCTCAAACTCACTACTCAATTGTTTCTTCAATGTAGTGATTTCTTTCATGCTCTTGGCAGCAATTAACATATCATCAACATATAGCAGCAAGTATATAGGTGATTCATCAACAAATTTAATGTACACACAGCTATCATATTCAGACCTCTTAAAGCCATGTGACATCATAAAAGAATCAAACCTTTTATACCATTGTCGAGGAGACTGTTTCAAACCGTAAAGAGACTTCTTTAGCTTGCACACGAAATCCTCTTTACCAGGCACTATGAACCCTTCAGGTTGGTCCATGTATATTTCCTCCTCAAGTTCTCCATGCAAAAACGCAGTCTTCACATCTAACTGCTCAAGCTCAAGATCATGCATAGCAACAATACTAAAGAAAGTACGAATAGAACTATGCTTGACAACAGGTGAGAACACATCATTATAATCCACTCCTGGAATCTGACTGAAACCTTTTGCTACTAACCTTGCCTTAAACCTTGGAGGCTCACTGGGAGATAAGCCCTCCTTTCTTTTGAATATCCACTTACAGCGGACGGCCTTCTTTTGTTTAGGCAAGCGCACAATATCCCATGTGCCATTCTTCTCAAGTGATTGCATCTCTTCGTGCATTGCACCAATCCACTTGTCACGATCAACCGAAGCAATAGCTTCATTATATGTAGCAGGTTCAGCATCATTCTCCACCTGTTCTGCACAACTTAGAGCAAAATAAACAACATCACATTCCTCAATTAAACGAGTACGAGGTCCTTTATTCCTCTTCTCTCTGCGTTCTACAATAGACAAATTTTCTTGCTGCACAATAGGAGGTGAGGGCGGCACAATATCCTCCTCAACAATTTCAGTTTCCTCCTCATCCAGGTGGTCTGGCTCCACCTGCAAACGAACTCGTGGTTCGTCCTCATCAGAAGAATCAGGCATAACATCAGTTGACAAACTGTCCTCATACATAACAGATTCATTAAACACAACACTTCTGCTAAAGAAAGTCTTTTTGGTTTCCGGGTTCCACAACTTATATCCTTTTACTCCAGAACCATAACCAAGAAATAAGCACTTAATAGCTCTAGGCTCTAATTTTCCATTATCAACATGAGCATAGGCAGTGCAACCAAAAACTTTCAGTTGTGAATAATCAGCTGACTCACCAGACCATACCTCAATAGGAGTTTTCTTGTCAAGAGGGATGGATGGTGACCTATTGATCAAGTAGCAGGCAGTGTTGGCAGCCTCAGCCCAGAAACGCCTACTCATGCGGGCGTTGAACAACATGCAGCGAGCTTTGGAGATGATCGTCCTATTCATCCGCTCAGCTACACCATTTTGCTGAGGTGTGTATGGGATGGTGTGGTGCCTGACAATGCCTTCCTGCACACAATAATCATCAAAAGCATGCGAACAAAATTCGCCACCATTGTCAGTACGAAGCACCTTCACCTTTCTCTCAGTTTGCTTTTCAATCATAACTTTCCACTCTTTAAAAGCAGCAAAAGTATCATCCTTAGTTTTCATAAAATAAGGCCAAACTCTTCTAGAGTAATCATCAATGATAGTAAGCATATAACGAGCACCACCATAAGAGGGCTTACGTGTAGGCCCCCATAAATCAGCATGTACATAATCCAAAGTACCTTTAGTGCTATGAACGGAAGCATTGAACTTAACTCTCTTATGCTTACCAAACACGCAGTGTTCACAGAACGGCAACTTACTCATATTGCAGTTCTTCAACAGTTCTCTCTTCACCAATTCTGCCATACCATGTTCACTCATGTGTCCAAGCCGCTTATGCCAGAGGTTAGTTGTACTTGCATCATCATTAGTAATAACAGCAGCAGTACCAGACAAAGTGCTACCTCTAAGAATATATAACTTGGCAGAATTCATATCACCAATCATAACAATGAGAGAACCTTTTGATACCTTCAGGCGTTTATCCCCTCCGGCATATTTGTATCCGTCACAGTCAAGGGTACTCAGCGAGATCAAATTTCTCGCCATGGATGGTATGTGTTTCACTCCCGTCAATGTACGTGTCATCCCTCCATGGGTCTTGATCTGAACAGATCCAACGCCAACAATGTGACATTTGTTGTCGTTCCCCACACGCACAAAATCTCCAGTCTGCACAGCTTCATAAGAACTGAACCATTCTTTGTTACAGCAAATATGAAACGAACAAGCAGTATCAAGAATCCACTCATCATCACGGGTAACACATGCAGTAAAAACAGCTAAGCATTCACCATCCGAACTATTATCACCAGCAACAACAGCAGCCTTACCAGTACCATTACCATTACCGTCAGAATTATTTTTCGGTTGGTATGTGCCGTTCCTTTTCTCCTTGTTCTGTACCTTCCAGCAATCATCAATGGTGTGATTGGTTTTCTTACAGTACCTGCAGAACTTGTCTCGTCCTTTGGACTTTGAACGGCCCCTGCTTTTATCTCTGTTGTTGTTGTTGTAGTTGTTATCTCTCTGCTCAGGTCTACCTCGTACCTGCAATGCATCGCCTTTGGAGGACGATGTGTTAGCCTGCACCATAACTTTCATCTTTTCCCTGGTCTGCAGGGCCTCACAAACTTCCGCAAGAGTTAGTTCATCGCGGCTTAACAGTATGGTATCACGCAGGTTTGTAAAAGAACTAGGCAGCGAACATAACAGCAGAAGAGCTAAGTCTTCATCCTCATATTTTACCTCCATCGACACTAGGTCGGACACGATCTCCTTGAAGATCGACAAGTGGCTCATGACAGAACCACCATCCTGCATCTTGAGCGAGAACAGCTTCATCTTTACGTGCATCTTGCTGGTGAGATCTTTTGACATGCAGATCGATTCCAGCTTGACCCACAACTCAGCCGCGGATTTCTCCAACAGCACCTCTTGCAATATATCATTAGACAGATGAAGCTGAATCAACGACAAAGCCTTACGATCTTTGCGTTTCTCCTCGGCAGTCCAAGCCTTGGCTTCCTTATTCCCGAAAGAATCCAGCGCCTCATCAAGATCCGATGTTTGCGACAGAACCGCACGCATCTTTACTTGCCACAGAGAAAACCTCGTCTTGTAGTCCAGCAACGGTAGATCAAACTTCATCGATGCCATCGCGAATCCCTAATCTGAAACAGGGCTCTGATACCACTTGTTACACGCAATAGCAAAACAACGATGAAATTAAGCAAGATCAAACCAACGGGGACACGAGATTTTAACGTGGAAAACCCTTCCAAGGAGGAAGAGAAAAAACCACGGGCGCCAGCCAGCAATACTTCACTATTTCGGGGTGAGGTTACAATCGCGCCGGGATTTACAATGTGTGGCTTATCCCGTGCGGCGGCTTACAAGAGGTATATAAAGGCGGTCCTGACCTAACTAGGTCGGTAACAGGTAATCCAACTCCGACTCGGTAACAACTCGTACCGTACCACTACGTCTTGAAGTTCGGCCTTACAAGAGGTATATAAAGGCGGTCCTTCGTTGCGCCTCCGGCTCCACTACGTCTTGAAGTTCGGCCTTTATCAGTATATACAAATATGAATTTGGATCACCATAAAATAACAGGTACAAACTTTATCTTTTCATCTATTGATGTACAAGGTCGTTTCTGTAATCAGGTTGTTATGTAATTTTTTTGATAATAATTATATAATGCAGATGAACCGGCAATGGATGTACGCTGACCGACGCTCTCCCGAGTTCATGAAAGGCGTGGGTTATTTTCTCGATGTGGCACATGCAAACAAGCAGAATAATTTTATTGTTGTCCATGTGATGTATGTCGGAATGAGAAGGAACACTCTTCCCATAGAGTCCTCCACATCCACCTGTTTCGGTCCGGTTTCATGTCAGCTATAATTGTTGGACCAAGCACGGAGAAAAATGGGTTATGATGGAAGACAACGAAGAAGAAGAGAATGATGACAACTATCATGATATGTTCCCGGAATACGGTACTGGTACTGGAATGGAAGAAAATGATGAAGAAGAAGCAGAAGACCGGGGACCAGATCCCAATGATGATCTTGACCAGGCCATTACAGATGCGAAGGAAGAATGCAAAATTGAAAAGGTTAGGGTGACGTTCGACCAGATGTTAAATGTTCACAAAACATTATTGTATCCAAATTGCGAAGATGGTCAGAAAAAGCTGGGTAGCACACTGGAATTGTTACAATGAATGGCAGAGAACGGTGTGACTGATAGAGCATTTACAAAGTTGCTACAAATAATGAAGAAGCATCTTCCAAGAAAGAATGACTTGCCCGATAGTACATACCAAGCAAAGAAGGTTGCCTTTCCCCTAGAATTAGAAGTGGAGAAAATACATACCTGCATTAATGACTGCATCCTCTACTGCGGTGAGCAGTACGAGAATTTGGAGGCATGCCCTGTATGCAGTGCATTGCAATATAAGATCAGAGGAGACGACCCTGACGATGTTGATGGTGAGCGCCCCAGAAAGAGGGTTCCTGCAAAAGTGATGTGATATGCTCCAATAATACCACGACTGAAACATTTGTTCAAAAAGAAAGGACATGCCAAGATGTTACGATGGCACATGGAAGACCATAAGAAAGACGAGATATTGAGACACCCCGTTGATGGGTCGAAGTAGAAAAAATCGAGAGAAATTTCTCGCGCTTTGCGGTGGATTCAAGGAACTTATGGTTTGGTCTAAGTACAGATGGCATGAATCCATTTAGTGAGTAGAGCTGCAGCCATAGCACCTGGCCTCTGACTATGTATATATAACCTTCCTCCTTTGTTGTGCATGAAACGTAAATTCATTATGATGTCAGTGCTCATCCAAGACCCGGTAACGATATTGATGTGTACCTAAGGCCATTAGTTGATGAACTTTTACAGTTATGGGACGAAGAAGGTGTACGTGTGTGGGATGAGCACACGAAGCAGGAATTTGACCTACGAGCGTTGTTGTTCGTAACCATCAACGATTGACCTTCTTTTAGTAACATTTTTGGACATACAAACAAGGGATACAATACATGCATGCACTGTTTAGATGATACTAAAAGTATATATCTGGATAAATGTAAGAAGGTTGTGTACCCGGGGTATCGCCGTTTTCTTCCGTGCAAGCATCCCTTAAGAAAAAGGGCAAGCATTTCAATGGTGAGGCAGATACCCGAGAGACGCCTATCCTCCAACCCGGGGATGATGTATTTGATATGGTGAAGGATTTGAAAGTAACCTTTGGAAAGGGTTCTGGCAGACAACCTGTTCCGAATGACGCTAACGGACACACACCAATGTGGAAGAAGAAATCCATATTTTGGGATCTACCCTATTGGAAAGTCTTAGATGTCCGATTTGCGATCGACGTGATGCACATGATGAAGAATCTTTGCGAGAGTATGCTAGGCTTCTTTGGCTTGTATGGGAAGTCGAAAGATACATCTGAAGCACGGCAGGACCAACAACACACTAAAGGACGAGACGACATGAATCCTGAGCTGTTTCAAGGTAGTCATACCAGCTACTTCTTACCAAAGAAGAGAAGGACATATTTTTTAAGTACTAATTAGTATCAAGGTCCCGTCTGGTTTCTCGTCGAATATAAAGGGAATAATAAATGTAGCGGAATTTTTTTTCCAAATCCTAAAGTCTCATGTCTGCCACGTGCTGATGACGCAATTAGTTCCGATTGCGTTGAGGGGGATTCTACCGAGAATGTTCGACTACCCATTGTGAAGCTATGTGCATTCCTCAATGCAATTTCTCATAAGGTAATCGATCCAGAAAATTTACCAGCGTTATAGACATATGTGGTCCAATGTCTTATCAGCTTCGAGTTGGTGTTTCCACCATCCTTCTTCAATATTATGACACGCCTCCTAATTCACCTAGTCAAAGAGATTACCATTCTCGGTCCTGTGTTTCAACATAATATGTTCCCCTTTGAGAGGTTCATGGGAGGCTTGAATAAATGTGTTCATAACCGCGCCAGGCCAGAAGTAAGCATCTCCAAGGGTTATGGAACAGAGGAGGTCATTGAGTTTTGTGTTGACTTTATTCCTGACCTTAAGTCGATTGGTGTTCCAAAATCACGGCACGAGGGGAGAATGAGTGGGAAATGCACGCTAGGAAGGAAAGCAATGATATGTATGGATGTGCATTCTTCGACTAAAGCACACTACACAGTTCTACAAATGTCCAGCATGGTGGCTCCTTATATCGAGGAACAGAAGAATATTATACGCTCCAAAAACCCAGGACAGTCTGACGCCTTGATTAATCTTGAACACATGGAGACTTTCACCGGCTCGTTGCAGACAGAACTCATGAATAGCACCATTGTTGGAGATCAGCTTTACTTGTTAGCCAGGTCACCATCTTCGACTATACTGACTTTCTAAGGGTACGAGATAAATGAGAATACATTTTACACGATCGCCCAAGATAAAAAGAGCACCAACCAAAACAGTGGTGTCCGTTTAGATGCAACTTGATACAACGGGAAAAAGAGACATATTATGGGTACATATAGGAGATATAGGAACTTTACTATGGACCAAATTTTAAGGTCCCTCTGTTTCGGTGCTAGTGGGTCAAGATGACAGGAGGCGGGGTAAAGGTAGACCAGCAGTACGGAATGACAATAGTGGATCTGAAAAATCTTAGGTACTGAGAAGAACCATTCGTCCTAGCCAAAGGCGTGGCTCAAGTTTTCTATGTGAGGGACATGTCTACCCAACCGAAGAAATGAAATGATAAGAAAACGAATACATCATGCGGTGAGCCGAAGCGCCGCGTAGTTCTTTCAGTGAAATGAAACATCGTGGGAGTGGAGGACACAAACATGTCAGAAGATTATAATAACTTTGATGAAATTCCGCCCTTTGGAGTGAAAACTGACCCAAGCATCCCGTTAAATAATGAAGATGCTCCTTGGCTACGGCAGAAAATAAAACAAAAGACAACACTAGTTGGGGACGTAATTTATTAAACCTTCATGGTTCATGTAATATTATGAGTCTATCTTGTAATAATGTATTAAACCTTAATGGTTCATGTAATATTATGAGTGTACTATGTAATAATATTTCATCGGACTAAATGGTTAGGGTTTCATCGGAGAGGGCTTCTCGTCCCGGCCTGTTTTACCAACCGGGACTAAATAGTTAGGGTTTCGTCGGAGAGGGGTTCTCGTCCCGGCCTGTTTACCAACCGGGACTAAATGGTTACGGTTTCGACGGAGAGGGGTTCCCGAGCGTCTGAATCCCATTAGTCAGGAAGAATCACACAGATCGTGTGTTTGTTTCAAGCTCTTGTGCGCCGTTGGATCATGGGTGTGTTTCTTTCGAGCTCTTGTGCGACGTTGGATCGAAACTATCACTATCACTTTGTGAGCCACACATCCCTATATATAGCACACCTCTCGGATTCCCTGCATACATCTTTCAGTTCATCGACCATATACAAATCATTCAGATTCGCTGTCATACGTCCAACCGTGCATTTGATATACATATATGGACTCACGAGCCGCAATTGGGCCGTATGACGGTGAAACCGATTGTTTTGTTCTATCTCTGACATAAAAGGTTTGATACGAATTCTTCCGATCATTTTGGTTTTTTTGTTCTATCTCCAACATAAAAGTTTTGATATAACATGAAGATAGCTCTTTTTTGTGACCACATTTTCTGGAATTTTCTCAGCCGGTTTCAGGACAAAGTCAAGACGGCGGGCATGCCCGTTCATAGCTAGAGGTTAAATATTGAGAAACTCTTGGCGTATCTCTGTTGAAATAGGTAGTTGGGTACCTAAAAATGATTTTTTCCAAAAAACCATGAGCAAAGTACCGGGCACTTGTAGTTCAGATTTGTCCCGTTTCCAACTGAATCGGCAGAAACTTGTGATTTTCAAAAGAGGTGGATCGAAACCTTTTCTTAGGAAAAAAATTGTTTATTTGTGCATATAACATGGTCTAGTATATTAAAAAAATACAGCTCCCAAAATTTTCAACATTTTTGTGGTAGGTCCTTCACAAAAAAACCATTTTTGGCACTCGGAAAATGAAAATTGGTTTTTTTATTCAATAAAAATAAAAAAATTCGCCTTCAACATTGTCCGTGCTTCCAAGTTGGATGTTTGTATGGAATATGGTCACATTAAAACAAACAATGTCATGGATTTGGCCATAACACCCGTGATTTGGACCGAAACTCTAGAATGTTCGGAGGAGATAACTCCTTTTTGTGAACACATATTCAACGCAACTGTCGTATTCCAAGTTTATTACTTTTTGTGGATACTAGGACGTATGTAATGATACCACGCTAAGGTCTCGCGTTAAAAAAAATTGAATTTTCTCAGCCGGTTTTTGGACAAAGTCAAGACGGCGGGCATGACCGTTCATAGCTAGGGGTTGAATATCGATAAACTCTTAGCATATCTCTGTTACCTAGAAACGATTTTTGCCAAAAATCATGAGCAAAGTACGAGGCAATTGTAGTTCAAATTTGTCATGTTTCCATCTAAATCGGCAGAAACTTGTGATTTTCAAAAGAGGTGGATGAAAAACTTTTCTTAGGAAACAAATTGGTTATTTGTGCATATAACATGGTCTAGTATATTCAAAAAATACAGCTCCCAAGTTTTGCAACATATTTGTGGTAGGTCCTTCACAATAAACCGATTTTTGGCACTCAGAAAATGAAAATGTAAAATATTGTTACTAGTTTGAACAACTAGACTAATTATTTTTGAAAACAGAAAATGTAATTTCAATTATTCATGCAATTTGAAACACTTTTCATATTGAATTTTTTTCCAAATTCCAAAATAATGCAAAAACTATATATTTGAAATAGTTTAAAAGTTAAAAAAATGGGGGAGAAATCGAAAAACAGGGCTTTGGACCGGGGCATAACCACCAACCGGGGCTAAAGTGTTGGGTCTGCGCGCGCAAACGAAACACCCAAACCCCAATCCTTTAGCGCTAGTTGGCGGCTAGACCCGGGGGCCAAAGACCCTTTAGTCCCGGTTGTTGGCACGAACCGGGACTAAAGGGGTGGGTGGTATATTAGCCCCAGTTCGTGTCCCCGCTCGGGGACTTAGCCATTTCGATGCACGGCGAACACGAAGACCAGAGGACCACGCAGACGATGACGCCGTCAGGCTGCCCAAATCCGGCGCCGCTGCCCCGTTCGTGCCGCCGCAACGCCGCCCTCCTCCGCGCCCGTCCCGCACTCGCTGCACCGCCACCGCCGTCCCTACTCCACCCCCGTCTGTGCCGCGCGCGCACTCCTCCCGCGCCTCCATCCATCTTCTGACGCCGCCCTCCCCCGGCCATCCTCCCCGATGTAAGATAGAGATTTTTTTCTTTTTTGTACTAATTATTTGTCTATGTATAATAGATTTAATTCATTGTAGTTTAGATAGTGATTTAGTTATAGTTTAGAAATTGATTTAGTTATAGTGAATTTTTAGAAATAGATATTTAGCTAGTAATTTTATTGACTTAGTGAATTTTTAGAAATATATATTTAGCTAGTGTAGTGACTTAGTGAATTTTTAGTATAGAATTTTTTAGGATTAGATATAGAAATTTAGAAATAGAGATCGTGATTTTAGTGACTTATTGAATTTTTAGAAATAGATATTCAGCTAGTGTGGTGACTTGGTGAATTTTTAGTATAGAATTTTTTTAGGAATAGATATAGACATTTAGAAATAGATATCGTGATTATATAATTTTAGTATAGAAATTTAAAATTAGATATAGTGATTATAACTTGTCATAGATATAGAATTAGAATTAGATATCGTGATTATAATTTGATAAAGAAATTTAGAATTAGATATAGTGATTATAATTTGTTATACATATGACTTATTGAAATAGAAAATTTGACCAATTTGGAATAGTTGTTGAGTCCATAAACAAAACTAAGAATGCTATATGTCCAATATCATGCTTTTTAGTTTATTTTTCTTGGCGACGATGTCCCTGTTGGATACGACGGGCGATGTCTGGGACTGGGCCCCGCCGGGCTGGCACTGGGAGGTTCTTCCTACTAGGATACGTAGCTTGGTGAGAAATCTGGGTGTTGTTGTCGACCCGGATCTTCTTTGGTGGCGATCGCATGGCCCCCGAGGAGATGGTACATGAGCGTATCAGGGAGGAGGACGAGCACGTCTATCGCTATGTCTACTTGCTGCATAGGGAGTATAATAATAGCTGGTCGATTATACGGAGGAACCCTGCCATGTGAGTTATGACCATGTTAGGGTTCCGTATATGTGGACGCGCATCACCCGCGACTCAGCACCCCGCGGCTTAGGACCCGGGCGAAGTAAGTTCGATGTATTAGAGTTCAATAAAAATAGAACCGAGCTATATGTAACCGAATTATTATTCGTGATATCGATGTATTAGAGATACCTTAAGTTATTATTCTGCTACTTTGACTTGTTGAAATATGAGATATCACTTAGTGTTTTCCACATTATTGAAACAATTTTATTTCATTTGTATTAGTGATACCTTAAGTTATTATTTCACTACATTGACTTGTTGAAATAGAGATATCACTTAGTGTTTTCCACATTATTGAAACAATTTTCTTTCATTTGTATTCGTTGTGCTATGGACATCAGAGAGAGTGAAGAAGACCTGTTCGAGATAATAAAAAATGGTACACTACCCTGTGGACTTAATGAAGGTGGAGATCAAGATGACGACTCGCAGTACCTGAACGAGTCAGGTCAGGGAATGGAGGAAGAAGATAAATAAAAAGGATCAAATATTGCTGCTGCAACAAGCAGCGATAATTGCGATGAACAAGCCTTAGTGAAGGCCGGGGAACCTACTGCTTCCAAGAAGACCTCCGCATCGATGTCCTCTACCAAGCAGTCAGAACGAGTCATGGCTAAAGAGATAGCCTCTAATGAGCATTTGTTAATCCATGGAGTCTATCGGAATGGTGAACCTTCACACCTTGCGCTTGGGGGTCTCCCAACGACCGTGTGTCCACAGTCCATCATGGAGCACCCCAAGGCCACCAAGGGAGGTAGGACGACAAACGGTTTCCCAATTAACCTTGCATTGCCCACCCGCAATCTTGTTGGTACCCGCCCAAAGAAAAGCACGTTCAATCTGGTTGATAGTGGCAATGAGGCCCTAGGGGACAATAAGAGGCGTAAAATAGTACATAGCTTGGGAAGCAAGAACTGATTTAACTAGCGTGCCCCTTCTGCCATGGTAATGAAATTCCCATGCCATGTGGGAACCTTGCCCGCACATTTGTCTTCAAGATGTTGAAAGTCCACTTTTCTTAGTCGCCAAACTGAGAGGGGGAGGCCAAGGTATCTTATTGGGAAGGTTTCCGCGTCACCGGGAGCCCATCAAGAATGGTATCAAGATCAATGTCCACACAACGAATAGGGACCATCGAGCTCTTTTGGAAGTTTGTGCAAAGACCCATCACAATTCCGAATTCCAGAAGGATCTCCGAAAGGTTTTGGATGTCATCTTTCCTAAGCGCCACAAAAATTGCCACATCATTCGCGTAGAGGGAGGTCCTCAAGATGGTTCCCCTCCCACGAATCTTGTGAAGTAAACAAAGCCTAGTTGCCACCTCAAGAATTTGTTGGAGAAGATCAATGGAAATGACGAAAATAGGCGGAGAGAGGGGGTCCCCTTATAGAATACCATGACCATGGTGGATGGGAAGACCGGCCACCCCATTAAGGATAATGCGCGAGGACGAGGTGGTGAACAAGGCGGTGATCCAATTCCGAAACTTGCTTGGGAAGCCTCTACGTTGTAGAAGGTCAAGGATATAGTCCCACTGGATGTAATCGAAGGCCTTCCGGATGTCAAACTTGAAGAGTAGGGACATTGTCTTGCTCTTGTGAAGTCTACGGGCAAGATTCTTGACATAGAGGAAATTGTCGTGGATACTACACTTCTTTATGAAGGTGCTTTAGGCATGGGAAACAAGGTCATCCATGTGTGGCCCAAGCCGAACAGCAAGCATCTTGGCAATTATCTTAGCAATGGCATGGATGGGGCTAATGGGCCTTAACCCAGAAATTTTTTCCGCTCCATGTTTTTTAGGCAATAGGATAACATTTGCGGAATTTAGCCAATGAAGATTGTTGGTAGGGAGGTTGTTGAAGCAATCAATGGCCCTCATGCCATCAAGCTCGACAATGTCCCAACATATTTTGAAGAAAGCACCGGTGAAGCCATCCGGACCGGGGGCCATGTCACTAGGCATTTGCTGGATCACGTTCTTGACCTCCTATTCGGAGAAGGGGGCAGCCATAGTCTCGAGCTCCGGGTTCTCAAAGTGTAGCTCCTCCCAATTGAAGTCGGGCATTCTTGTCTCTCCTTTAGCGATGGCCGCACTAAAGTGATCATGTATGATGTCTTCCATTTTCTCGTGCTCCATGACCCACCCACTGTTGTGTTTTAGGCGCGACCGAAGTATCAAAATATTAGTCACCATACAAATAGGAAACGCGTTAAGCGGTAATGTAAGATTCGCGGCTGCCATGCCACCAACTCTAAACCAGATGGATGTTGTTCCTACTAAGCAAAGATGCAGTACTTGTCGCCAGATTTGTTCCCATTAACGTCCTCCATCTGGCTGTATTGGAGTTTGCTCTTAGAGCATCTCTAGCAACGCCTGAAAACTAAAATGTTGGTTCTCAGTTCACCTTTTCATTAGTTTAAATGCTCAAGAACTCATAGCGCATAGAAGAACCCGTAAATGGAACCGAGAAATTCGACATTTCATATATAGGCGCATACATAGAAGAACATCAGCACCGAAATTTTGCATACATACATAGATTTTGCTCACGAACTACGGAGAGCCTACACACTACGGCGAACTTATGGACTACGGTGAGAGCCTAGCAATACGGCAACCTTCGGAGAATGTCGATGGATTCTTTGGCGTCGTCCTCCGCCACCTTCTTCCAGTATGCAGCGCGCATCATGTGTGCGGCATCTGTGGCGAGGAGCTCCGTGTCCGCCTGGCACAACTGCTTGAGTTGCTTCACCTCCGTCGACGTCTGGGCGCAAAGAAGTGCCACCATCACGTCCACCTATTCGTCGGGGACGAAGTCGTCCAGTGAGATGGTGGAGGCGAAGGCCACCGGGTCGTGCCCCTGCGGAGGAGGCTTGCGGATGATGAGGACGCCGCTACTCGGGCTGCGCATTGGAGTGCACCCTCTTCCGCCGGTGGAGCTCCCTTCACCGCCGTTGAAGTCCCCTGACCACGCCTCATGTGGTCGTACTCCTCCACGGCGCGGTAGCGGAACCTGTCCGGGATGGGTGCCCCCACGCGGATGAACCTCCATGGCCCACCCGCTTGCGGCTGACGTCGGAACGGACGAGATGCTTGCGCTCAGGTTCATCCTCGGCGCCGCGGCGGCCTCTCCCGGACCCGACTGAGTTAGGGCTACGCGCGATTGTATGGGGCTTTGCTAGATATGTCGTCGGCGCGGAGTTATTACTCGCCGTAGGTGGGGATACACGTGGTGATTTGTCGTCGCCGGCGACGCTAGGTTTTCAGTCTTGACCCGAAAATGGCTCGTGTTGCTGAATAAATACAGCCTGGGAGGGGGATTTGGGGGGGGGGGGTCCAAGCGTTTTTAGTCCGGGCCGGGTTTTCAGTCTCTACTATGACTCGAAAACTGAGCCAAACCCCTAAAGCCGAGCGGAAATGAAGGCGCGGTGGATGTAAAGGACTGGTATTAGCACTTTCAGATCTTGTTCACCATCCGAGTTGATCGTCACTTTGTGTGTGTGTGCAACCACTTGTTTCATAGATTGGGGGATGGACATCTCTGACTCTGAGTTTGTAGAGTGTCCCTGTTGTACACTTGTGTGTGTAGAGTTTCTCTGGTGTACATAACAAGGCTGTTTCTCGTGTGAACTGCATGTATTTATGCAACAATGATGTTAGTCTTAGTGACTGTTTGTTACCAGAATAAACTTATCAACAGTGTTTTTTTCTCGAACCATGCAGAAGAGCTGCATGTGATGTATTAAGAGCGAAGAAAAGTCAAGGTCAAGGATGAACAAAGTCAGGTGAGAGAGTCCCTCGCGTCACTCCCCAGGCGACGCCAGGGACGAACCCTACCGCCACCACAAGAACCTTCGACGCCGAGTATCTCCTCCACCGCTGCCGCCGGCCTGAGACGCGGTGGCGGCGGGTCCGCTACCGAAGGGTGGTGGGAGTTCTTCTGCTGGGGGAGGCCATCTCGTGTGGGGCGATGGAGGCCAAGGGCGAGGGTTTCTGGGGCGGCGGCCCTACGGTGATTAGGTGGAAGATGGTGATGATTGGCTGTTCGTGTGCGGTGCATCCTCATAACGCCAGCCGGCCATCGATGTTTCTTCTTCCCCGACTCATTGACCCTAGATCACATCGGCGATTTCCTCCAAGATCTCCCAGTCATGTCCTCATGGAACCTTGGCTGTTCTCAGCGTGGCTGCGAAGACTCTGCCGGGCCTAGTGGCGCCGTCACAAGGTCCCGGTCCGCTCATGCTTCCCAAGGGCGCTGCCTCCTGCCGCCTGATCCTTGACGACACGCGCTCCTAACGCGGATGCATCACCGACGCAGGCTGCATGCTCGGTTGTTTGGTGATTGTCAACCGCAGATTAACACCGCCTTGGAAATATCGGCACCACGACCCCGATTCCAAGGTGTTGACGTGGGGGCGTTTGTGGTTGAAGATCGGTTCGGCTCTGAAGGTTTTATCTCGCATGCTCATGTTGAGTCGAGATCGCCTACTGTCGGTGGCTGTCCTAGGGAGTTCTCGCGGTGGATGCGGAGACGATAGTCATCCGCTGCTCATTGTGTGTAGGCGTTTGCGGAACCGTGCATGTGATAAATGTGAGCCGGACGATCAGCGGATTGCAGCAGGTCGACAACGACAAGTGGGGGCGGCGACACGGGATGACTTCGTTTCGGGCGGCGCTCTTTGAGCTCCGTGACTCAGTTTCCGGGGCGAAAACCCTAGGTCTGGCCTTCATTGGTTGTACCTCGCGATGTTCCTTGTTGAAGGCATTGTCTGGAGATCGGGCCTCCCCGGGGTGAAACCCCATGTTCTAACTTTTATGGTTAGGCAGGGCGACGACAACGGTTGTGCACTGTCACCTTCATGAAGGCGTCGCTTTGGAAAGTCATTACACGGAGTATAGGTGTCGTCAATGGTGGTGGTTTGTTCATGTTGATGTGTGATCGTTCTGGCGGGTTTTTTTCTTTTCTTTTTCTCTTTGTTATTTGTTTTACATTTTCGGCTGGGTGCTTCTCTAATGTCCAGACTAGCTCTGGATGTTTTGATGTTGCAGAGGCTGGGTGTATGTGGTATCTTCTACATATAATATATTCCCTTTTAACTAAAAAAAAAAGATGACCAAATTACATGAAAGAAAAACGGAACCTGGTTGTATAAGCAGTGTTGTGTACACGGTTTGTCTTGCATGTTTCACGTAATTACCGTCTGGAGCACAAGTTCACAACAATCACGATCAGAGCATGATGAGTTTGAGTTCAGCTTCAACCGATGAGTTCTTGGCTATCACGACTGACCGACAGCGGACACTAACCAAACAGATCATATTCAATACGAGAAACATTATTACTCCTACTTATCTGATGTTACTAGTTGGGTCGCTTGACAAGATCTCTTTCTATCTCTCATATGATGCCACCGGCGAATAAAATTAGGCGCCGCCACCTTCCATGGTCGGAACTCCCGCACGATCTGCTCAGCGTCATCCTCGACCAACTCACTTGGGCCTTTGGCGACCGCGTCCGGTTCCGCGGCGTGTGCCAGGCATGGCGCGCCGCCGAGCTTGCCCATCCGCGTCCTCCAATAATGCCATGGCTCGTCGCGCCCGGGCACTGCGTCAGCCTCCACGACGCCTCTATCCATCGCGTCCCGCTGCCCGAGGATGCCGCCGCCGCCCTCTGCCTAGGCTCGTTCGGCCATTGGCTCGCCCTACTGCCGTCGACGCCGTCGGAGTCGGATCGCCCCTTCCTACTGAATGCTTTTACCATGGAGCGGATCCAGCTGCCGCGGCGGACGAAACAGGAGCCAATGGTCAAGTTGGTCATGTCGTCGGCACCGGACTCGAAGACCTGCACGGTCGCTGCCATCATCGAGAACATGAGCCGGAGCGACTATTACATGAGAAGCAAGATCGTGGTGTGCCGTGTAGGCCCAGGGAGTTCCTGGCGAACCATGACCAGGAGGTTCCATCTACAAGACATCATCTTCTTCGAGGGGAAACTCCATGCGCTCGACGAAGAAGCCCGCGTCCACGTCTTCGAAGACAGCGACCTCCAACGTGGTGTGCCGTGGAAGCCACCCCAGCAGAGTGAGCAAATACAGCGGCTCTTCTATTTGGGCAATACCAAGCTGCACCTGGTTGTCCTCCATGGGAAGCTGCACATGGTCGGTAGGGCCTTTGGGACAAACCGCATGCCAGGCTGCACACACTTCACCTCCGGAGTTGGCGTGTTCTCGCTCGACGAGACGGCAAAGCTACCGGAGCCGGTCAAAGACTTTGGCGGGCATGCGGTCTTCGTCGGTGAGTCCTGCTGCGACGCTTTCCCCGTCTCCTCAGCGGGCAGCAAGATCAGAGAAAACCAGATTTGCTTCGTGGACGACGAGAAGAGCTACCTTTCGTCGCTGGCCACCCACGGCGGCAGGCTTTTCCCGCTGCTGCTATCCTATGACGTGGGCAACGACTGCCTTCGTACATACAGGGCACCCGAATCATTAGCAGGAACCTGGCGATGCGCAACGGCACAACGCTTCCCGCACAACTACGCCATGGGACCGCCGCGGCGCCAGGCAGTGACGGAGGAGGAGCTACGGCTGTGGGACATGATCAACTGCCTGGGAGCAACCGTCCGACCCTCCTTCATAACCTACAAGGAGCAGGACCCAGGCGGGGCACGGGTCACCGTGCAGATCGACGTCCCTAAGACATTACGACTACTCAAAGACCACGTCTGGAGTTTCACGCAGAGTCGGCCCTCACCGAGGGAGGCGAGGCAGGCGGTGGCGCACGAGGCAACCACGTTCCTCCGGAGCCGTTTCCGCAGCGTGTTTGATGACAGCCCATGGAGCTCCGTCCCTCACTACCATAGCCACGTTGATGACAAAGAAGAAGAAGAAGAAGAAGAAGATCAAGGAGAAGAATTAGACAACGGCGGATTGGACTACGACTGTCTGTTTAGGTATAGATATTGGTACGCTAACTAGTCCTAATCAGCCCGCTGCTCTCTCGGCTTGAGTTGAGCGCCATTCCTCCACAAAACGAGGATGGACATCGGGCACAGCATACACTTATTGGAGAGATCGATCAACAAACTCCAATAATATTATCAGTGATCCATCAACAAACTCCAATAATATTATCAATTTTTGTTTTATGTAAAATTGGTAATGATATTGAATTTTAGTTTAGGTTAGTTGAAATAATATATTTAGTATTTTTATGTGGTTACAGCAAGGCAAAAACAAAGTAGTATGACCGTTTTCGAGGTACTTTCCTCCAAATATATTTTTAGTGGACTTTTTGGATTTTAATATGTTTGGTTCCTATGGAATACAGCTCATTTACTAGTAGTTTGCGCCTTCCGAGTTTATGGCGGCAAATGCCGGTACACTACACAAAAGGGGACAGATCGCCATCTTCTTCGTGTTCCACAGGTTACGGCCATATTGTTGGTAACTACGCAAAAGATACATCAGACTTAATGTGGCGATTAATCAAACTTGCCAATTATCTTCCAAAAGTTTTGTGCAAAGTTCTGAACATGATTTTATCTATAAAACGCTTTCAATTGTTTTGTTAATGTTAATACAGTTTGCAATGCTCCTATCATCTAGAGGTTCTTTGAAAAGAAATTGCGGAAAACAATGCATTAGTAATCTGTGAGTACTGAGTACTGAGTACAGTACTCAGTAGATCAGGCAAAGATATACATGGAGAAATTCAGTTGACCTGAAACAAGCTGGCCGGATGGGTCCAAGCAGCTCCAGCTTGTCACAGTACTGTCCTGCAATTCTGGATAAAAATGCCATCAGTTAGAAATCAGGCTCCCCTGGCCTGGAGTCTGTATTGGAAAAAAATCAGGCTTAGATGGACAGATGAAACATGGATTAAGCACAGATGCACACCCCTTCAGAAAAAAATGGTCGACCATCTCAGATGCTAAGATCAAACATTGATTACAAACTTCTTTAATTAGGCACAAAATATTCTTGGGTTTTAGCAGGACACGTGACCGAAAAGTTTCGACAGAGAATGATGCCATTAGACTGAATTACCAAACTGATAGTCACTATAATAATCATATATAAACAGGAAACACGTTACACGATAATGTAAAGTTCAGTGCTGCTAGCAGTGCTGCTAGCACACCAGCTATAAATCAGATGGATGCTGTTCCTAGACATTAAAAGATGCGGTGCTCGTCCCCAGATTTGTTCCCATCAACGCCCTCCATCTGGCGTGTGCCTTTTCTCTCTGTACATCCAGCGACAACGAGCCATCGGCGACGAGAAGCGTGATCGCGAGGCACGATAGCCAATCAATCTCATAAGGGCAGAGGAATTACTTCTTGGTCACATACTCGCTGTCAATCTTCCTCAACGACCTATCACTGAGACTGAACAGAAAGAGGCCTTCTCCATCCAACCAGAGCACCACTGTGCCACTCTTCCCTCGGAACATATCCAACCTGACCTTTGGCCTGATCCCCTTCTTGAGCACCCGTGGCGGCAAGAAGCTTCTCATGTCGATCCTTTCAGAAAGCGTCCAGCCGCTGCTGTCACTGCCAGACACACTGCTCTGTTTCCAAAGTGACATCCGAAGGCCTTGCATGAAGAGCAACAGAAGGCCCCCATCTTCTGAACTCGCCAGCAAGGGCGCCTTGTTGAGCGTTGCTTCGGGCGGGAGCTCCAGGTAAGACAGCTCCATACTGCCAACATGCAGCGTGGCGACATGAGTGAGCGCCATTTGTCTCCAGCTGCCACAGAGCCAAGAGATAACACCATCGGAAGCAGCGGCTGAGGTCGATACCAGGTAAAGGCCAGGCATTAGCTCAGGAACTACTTCAGGCCTCGTCCATGTTCTAGTCTTCGAGCTGTAGCAGAAAGAGTGGAAATGCTTCGCCTCTATGACCCAAATGCCAGTTATTGATTCTCATACGAAAATCATCAGAATTTGTGTGAGCTGAGTGGAAGAACAGGGAGGAAGAAGAGTCAATGAAATGGGGAATTTTCTGGATCACTGCCGATCCATCTCTCAGTCCTCATGTCTATATTATTTGTACATTTTACACTTACACCCTCTAACAAATATATATTTTAACTCACGCCAACACTCCCCCTCAAGATGGGGGCAAACACGTCAAATAGACCCATCTTGCTACAAAAGATAGAGAACAACTTTTCTGGTAGACCTTTTGTTAGAACGTCTGCTATTTGACTTGCCGAAGTCATATATGGTATACAAACTAATCCTCTATCTAATTTCTCTTTGATGAAATGTCGGTCAACTTCAACATGTTTAGTACGATCATGCTGCACCGGATTATTTGCAATATCAATTGCTGCTTTGTTATCACAGTAAAGCATCAGAGGCTTAGTGTGACATAACTTCAGTTCCGTTAGCAAAATCTGCAGCCATAATAACTCACATAGACCATGTGCCATGGATCGAAATTCAGCCTGGGCAGTTGATCTAGCTACCACGTTTTGTTTCTTACTTTGCCAAGAGACTAAATTCCCGCCAACAAATGCACAATAACTAGAAGTAGATCGCGGATCGTCTAAAGAACCAGCCCAGTCTGCATCGGTATAACACTCAACTTGTAAATTACCTTGCTTTGTATATAGAAGACCTTTTCCTGGGCATCCTTTAAGGTACCGTAGGATTCTATTGACAGCATCTAGGTGAACTGTTCTTGGGTTATGCATGAACTGACTCACAACGCTCACAGCAAATGCAATATCAGGACGAGTGTGGGAAAGATAAATTAACTTCCCCACAAGTCTCTGGTAGCGTTCTCTATCAACCGGATTTCCAACACCACTACTTAACCTGTGATTCTGTTCAATGGGAGTTGTAGCCGGTTTTGAACCATATAAGCCGGTTTCTTTGAGCAAGTCTAAGATGTACTTTCTTTGTGTCAGAAATATACCTTTTGGACCACGTGAGACTTCTATGCCAAGAAAGTACTTCAAGTGTCCCAGATCCTTCACTTCAAACTCCTGTGCAAGATGATGTTTCAGGCTAGCAATTTCTTCGGTATCATTGCCTGTCATCACAATATCATCAACGTAGACTATCAAGATTGCAACCTTGTTATCAGCATGTTTATAGAATAGTGTATGGTCAGCGTTGCTTTGTCGATAGCCCTTTTTCAACATAGCTTGTCTGAAACGATCAAACCACGCCCTTGGTGATTGTTTCAACCCATACAAGGAACGATATAGGCGTAGTACTTTTCCTGTATTACGGTTGGACTCAAAACCGGGTGGAATTTGCATATACACCTCTTCATGAAGATCGCCATGAATAAATGCATTTTTTACGTCCATTTGGTAGATGTTCCAATCAAAATTAACCGCACAAGATATGAGAGTCCTCACAGAATTCATTTTTGCCACAGGTGCAAAGGTTTCATCATAGTCTATACCATAAGTTTGTGTGTACCCCTTGGCTACAAGGCGTGCTTTGTATCTATCTATCTTACCCTCCGGTGTGTGCTTAATAGTAAACACCCATTTGCATCCTACTGGTTGCTTATCCAGTGGTAGATCCACGAGCTCCCAGGTTTTGTTTTTCTCCAATGCTCTCATCTCGTCTAGCATTGCTTCCTTCCATTTTGGTTCTTCCAAGGCTACTTTCCAGTCATTTGGTATGGAAACACAATCTAGTGAAGCAATAAAACTTTGGAGTGATGGACTACAATATTCGTAGGAGATGTAATTGGCTATATTATGTTTGTAGTCTTTAAGATAGCCTGGTGGGTTTCGGGTTCTAGTTGGTTTTCGTAAGGAAATAGGCAAGTTGTTTGTAGAAATAGAAATATGATTATCACTTTGCCCAGATGTGCTAGTAGGAGCTATGGAATTAGAAGGGATAGTATTGGTACCTAGGCCCTCACGCATTTGAGACTCCTCACCTTGAGATGGAAGTGGTAAGTGTCCTATGGAATCACCCTCGTCTCCATGGCAAGAGTTATCATCTCTAACACCATCATTTCCCTCCCCCTGATTTTGAGTGTTATTAGTAGACAAAGACTCACCTGAAGTGGGAGCAAGAACAAAGACAGGCCCTTCGCTCCCCCTTTCTTGCTGCTCCTCAGGTGGAGACAAAGAAATACCAGACCCAACATTTGACCCATAATATGGTTCGTTTTCACGGAAAGTTATATCCATGGTTACAAAGAAACGGTGCTCCGAGGGACACTAACACCTATACCCCTTTTTTGAGGGAGAGTAACCCACAAACACACATTTAAGAGCACGGGGATCTAATTTCCCAACCGAATTTCTATAGTCATGCACAAAACAAACGCTCCCAAAGACCTTCGGAGGAACCACAAATTCATTCGAATTTAAAAGACATTCAGCGGGAGTTTTGTAATCTAGAACACGAAGAGGCATGCGATTTATCAAGTAACTTGCAGTTTTAATCGCTTCACCCCAAAGAAATTTGGGCACATTCATTGTAAACATCAATGAACGTGCAACCTCTAGCAAATGCCTATTTTTACGTTCAGCAACACCATTTTGCTCTGGTGTATTAACACATGATGTCTGATGTTCAATACCATTCAAAGAAAGAAACAATTGAAACTCATGATTAACATATTCAATACCGTTGTCCGTACGTAGAATTTTAACAGTAGTTGCATGCTGATTTTTAATAAGGGCACACAGGTCTTTGAAAACAGATAACACATCACTCTTATGCTTCAGAAGATAAAGCCAAGTGTATCGACTAAAGCAATCAATAAAAGTCACAAACCGTCGGTGTCCAGAAACCGAGTTAACCTCACAAGGTCCCCAAACATCAGAGTGAATTATTTCAAATGGTTTTTCACTTCTAAGACCAATACTAGGATAAGAGCCCCTGGTATGTTTAGCTAGTTCACAAGCATCACATACCAGAGACTCTTTATGACATAACTTAAATAAAGCAGGATACAGACGAGATAAAACAGCAAAAGAAGGATGTCCAAGCCTCTGATGATGCAACAATAACTCTTGGCAGGAAGACAAAGATGATGCAAAAGCCGCTTCATCACTTCCATCATCAAGATAATAAAGTCCTTCATGCTCGGCCCCAGTCCCCAAGAGTCTCCCAGTCCCTAGCTCCTGAAAAGCACAACGAGTAGGATCAAACCAACTTCTACAATTATGAGATTTATTGATAGAGCTAACGGATAGTAGGTTAACTGGGAACTTGGGAACATGTAGAACATGAGGTAAGGACAATGACTTGGTGCACCTGATGGATCCACGTCCCGCAATAGGTACCATGGATCCATCTGCTACACGAACTTTGTCTTTACCGGAACAAGGAGTGTAAGAGATAAACATGTCCGAAGCCCCTGTCATATGATTCGTAGCTCCCGTATCAATAATCCAAGGTTTGGATTTGGTGGTGGTGTTCGCTTGATAAATTTTCATACCTTGATGAGAAGTGGCTATGAGACTGGAATCAGCCTTAGAGGTGCCCTGGAAGGAAGATGAGCCTTCAGAGAGCTTAAGCTTGGAGTTGAACTCCTCAAGAGCTTGTACATTTACCACTGGTGGCTCCCTTAGAGATGCAGTGTGGTTAGCTTGCCTTCTATTCACACTTTGAGCTCCCCCTGACCGAGGTTTTCCTTTTTCCCACCAAGTTGGATATCCATGCAGCTCAAAACATGCATCCTTTGTGTGTCCATTCTTTTTACAATGATCACAGAACCGATTGTTTTTATCTATCTTGCCAAAGGGCCTGGAAGTACGACGGTATTGCATAGATAAAGCTGCACGATCGTCTCCGCATTTCAGATCATCCTCCTTAGGTTGACCCAACCGAGTTTCTTCCTCGAGTATACTAGAAATAATATCATCGAGACTAGGCCATTCTGTTTCAGAAAATATGAGTTGTCGCCGAAGGTTAAGTTCCTGGTTTAGTCCATCTAGAAACAGCTTGCCAACAATTGTCTCAAACCATTTGTGATGAATGGCTAGGTCTTTCTTGTCAACTGGTTGAAAAGGATGATAGTAGTGTAAGTCCCTGTAAAGTCGTTTCAGTTCACCAACATATTCTGTTACAGACTTTGTACCCTGTTTTAGATGAGTTAATTCCTCCATGATGCGCATTGCCTGCATTTTGTTTGATTTCCCCGCGGATTGCTTCTCCAAGGCGGTCCACACCTCAGACACTCTTGACATTATTTCAACTTGTTGTCGGACTATCGGCTCCATGCTTCCCAACAGCCATACTAAGACTCTATCATTGATCTGTTTTGTGTGAGTATCACCGACTTTTTGCTTTTCCTCGTCATCAACAAGTAGGTTCTCATAACCATGGGAGCTTAATATCAGTTGAGCATGGCGTGCCCAACTGACATAATTACTTGGCCCTGATCAGCTTCACTGGATTTGGTTCCAGGGCATACCTGACTGTCTCTGGGACTGCTTTAAGCTGTTGTTGTTCAAGCAATTTACTGAAAAATTCATACATCTTGTCTATGCTTGCATCCCCTGACTTGTCCTTAGATTTTTCTGCCTTTTTCCAATGCAAAAGTACACGCCAAGCACAGTCAACTAATGTATTTAGATTCACTGGGCAAGTGCTAGATTAATGTAGCAGGAAACTAGTCTGAACCAACTTGGCCTCTCCACTGGTCGCACAAGAATAGCAGACAAAAAAACCAAGATTTGAAAATGAGCTAGCTGGCCACACCACCAATCCAAGGTAACATTGTGTAGCAAGCCAGCTATAGCTGCAGATCCAAAGATATAGAAGCAAGTCTCCGATGTCCCTTCACGTGCTAAAGCAATGGAGCAACCCAACAGCTAATTGTACTTTATTCCAATCGGCAAACAAAACCAGCAGCCACAGCCAGATATCACACGCACCTTGCAGCTCGCTCGTCGGCAGACACCCGGCAACACTTCTCTCCGACCGGAATCACAACCAGCTCAAGGGCGACTTAGCTATGGCGGCTCCCCCGACAGCCTCGAGCACCTGGCACCACTACACTCAACCAGCTCGCGGCGACACAACACCGTCAAGAACAAAATCAAGGGGAGACTGGGCAGGATTCGTCCTGCTCTGATACCATATTGATTCTCATACGAAAATCATCAGGATTTGTGTGAGCTGAGTGGAAGAACAGGGAGGAAGAAGAGTCAGTGAATTCTGGATCACTGCCGATCCATCTATCAGTCCTCATGTCTATATTATTTGTACATTTTACACTTACACCCTCTAACAAATATATATTTTAACTCACGCCAACACCAGTCAACTGGAAGGACTGGGACATGCGTCCAGAAAGGTCGACATCATTGGTGACAAACAAGACATAATTGTTAGGAGTTATATAATATCTGAGGCCAGGAATCTCAAAGGTTTCACCAGTGAGAGGATTGCAGACGCATAACGAATCCACAATGGACTCGCCATTGGAGTCTTTCGATTGGCGGCGGAGGGCCAGGAAGCTTTCCTGGGATGCAATGGGCTTATAGAAGTTGAGGCTTGCACCAATACCTTGAATGAAGGTTTCAAGGGACAGTGGCTTCATCGCATTGCGAGCAGCTTTGCTGCCTACGTATTGTGACAATTCAGACATGCGCACAAAGCTTGGTGCCAAACAACGGGTTTTGTCAATGCGATACTTCCAGAGGTCCGATGAAGACCTTCTCTTGTCCTGGTAGAAGAAGCCAAGGAAGAGGGATGGGGTGAAACCATGGTCCCGGTGCCGCCTCCTAAGGGAATCCAAGAAGGCCGGGTCCTTGACGAGATCGCGCCAGAACTTGCAGGATGAAGCGAGCCGAGCAAGGGAGGCTGGATCAGAGATGTGTGCGGGGATCTTGTACATGATGTCTGGAGGAAGTTGTGTCTCTGTCACTGAGTAGTCGTCCTCCATGGTTTTTCCCTGCAGGAAAAAGAAATGCACTATGTGTGTTTATCTCATGAAACTTTCATGTGGACTTAAAAGGATCTCATAGAGATATTCAAACAATGCATTTGGAAGACCACCTGCCTGAAGACCGAAGGTTCCAATTTAAACCATCATCCAGCATAATACTGAGGAAAATTTGAAATTTTCCACACGGCGCCTATGATTATTTTGGTAGAACCACAGTTTTCCTAAAAGAAGCGACAGCAATTCATAAAGCTACACGGTAGAAACACATCCCACATTGTTCAGCAGCGTTATAGGCTAGTTGCTAAGCAAAATACCAAAGCAATTACAGCTGTCATTTCATAGCAAGGTTTTTGGTTTTAATTATAGAAAACAGAGCATGTGGGAAAAAAGGAAGCCCCACAGCACTTTAACAACAGTTGATTCAAAATTATTGTGTGCAACAAGCTTGCAATCTTACAAATCTACGATTATTTTGTCAGAACCACGAATAAATGGTACCCTATGCCTAGAGTACATGACTGACAATTCGTTCAAGTACTCATCGCCGCTAGGGTTGGGTCTCCAGCGAACACGTCCAACTGATCGAGCCGCCATTAACGTATCAAGAAAAAATAAAACACTAGGAAACAGCCCCGAACAGGATATCGCTGTGGGGGACTGCCAGTCGATTCCGCTCTGGCTCGAAAGGAGCGGACAGTTCATGGGAGAAAATTTTCAGACAGAACTGAGAGCGGCCTTTGACCACGATGTACAACAATCCATCAACCCCAGGCAGTGTAGTACAATACAGCTTCGCACCGGAGAGACATAGGAGAGGTACCTTGTCGCCGCCGCCGCCGCCGCGTTCGCGCATCGAGCTCCCCGGGTGTGCCGCCGTGGTGTATTCGGACTGTGGAGAGGACGAGCGACGGTTAACAAGGGCGTCTGAAACTCCGGCCCGTCTAAGGCCTCGTTTAGGCCCTGTTAGTTACGGGTGTATTTCCAGGAATTAGTGGGGTTTATCCCGGCCCATTCCTGAATACCCACGTTTTGTAAAAAGACCGTTTATTTGAAGCGTTTTCGGCCCATTAATATCTCCACGTTTCCCGACCTTTCCCCTGAACCTGTCGTTTTGTTTTAGGACCCAACACACGACTCCTGCCTCGCGTATTATCCCCTCACCCGACGGAAAGGAAGCGGGAGGCGGTGGCGGCGTACGCGTCGAGGGACAGGGAGAGGGGCGACGAGCAAGGGCGTCCGCATCGTCATCGACATCGCCGCCGTTCTTGGTCCGGTCGAGCCGCAACGTCGACGTCGTCGTTCTTCCATCCCTGGTATGCGCCTCTCTCTCTCTCTCCTTCCCTAGCCATGCCCTCGTCCGGACTGAGAGACAGATCGAGAGTAGTCGCAGCAGCAGAAGTAGTAATTGTAGGAGCGCTCATGGCGAGTGGAGTTGAGAGACGCCTTGTTGATGTGGTGATGTCGGGCGCCTTCGTTGTCCTGTTTTGCTTCTCCAATCATCCTCCTTAGTTTCTGATCAGTGGTGGGGAATTAGGTCATCAACCTTGTTGATTTTGCCTCGATGAACTTTTTGGTGGTGAAATTCGTAACCAAGTCGGTTGTTTTCGACTTGATGAACTGTTTTGATGGTAAAATTGGTCATGAACTTTGTTGATTTCCTCATGCTTTGGTGGTAAATGGTACTGATCGTTAGTTGTTTGCTCACTGTTATGTGCAATTCTTGCGTTTATCATTTGTGTTGCTTCATGGAAGAACATCAACAGTAACAGTCTTGGGTAAAATTAATGTGAACTTTGTCGATTTCCTCGTGTTTTACTTGATGAACTGCTCTGGTGGCGAATTGATCACCAGCTTTGCTGATTCACTGAAGTATGATGAAAAGGCTGATTTACTGCTTTGATTGTAAGTAGGCAGTTGTTTATAGACGTGGTTGTTGTTCCCCCTGCAATATTTTTTCATTTATCCCCCATTTACTTCTTGGGAGAGCAGAACTGTGAATTGCAGGCTGAATTTTTTTTTCTCAAAATTCATGGATTTCCAGAAATGCACAAGCACACCATTCTCACAGCAATCTGCTTGCAGTCTTGGAATACGAAGTGGGCATGTGAAACTCCAAGTGTTATGTGGCGTATATGGCAATTTTTTTAAAATAATACGTTTTAATACGTAATTCGTAGAATAATACGCGGATCGAAAATATTTCAAAAATAGAATCCAATCGGGTGATAGGCACCCGACAGGAACTAATCGTTTGTGATGTGGCCAATTAGCCCTAATCGGCTGCGGGGCAACCGATTGCTGGCTGCGTGACGTCAGCAGGGCGCAATCGGCTGGTGCAAGCCGCTGTCGGCTACGCCGTGCCCAATTAGTTTTTTTTTTGTTTTTTTGCCCTGCCTCGCGGCATTTTGTCCCTCCCTATGGATAGTACTTGGTGTGACCTAGCTTTTTCCATCTTGTCATCCATGTACTTCATAATTTTTTCACAGTAACGTGTGTTCGGGTGGTGCAATATATGATTCTGAGCTCTTTCACGTCTTTCTCTAAAATACTTCACAGTGCCATAGAAAATACCCTCAACGACAGTGGTTAGTGGCAAAGCCCGATTTCCTCTTAACACAAAATTATATGTTTCAGCCAGGTTGGTAGTCATGACACCGTATCTTGCTCCATGTGTATCGTGCAGCAATGACCACCTCTCTATAGGCTCGTGTTCTATCCACTGCTCGAATGTTTTGATCGTTCTACCAAGCCTCCGCCTAGTACCAGGCGGGTCAAATCCGGGCAAGTCACACAGCTCAACAGGTTCATCCTTCAGTACCGCTGTTCCAGTTGCTAAATTTGCAGCTACTGCCTCTGCATGTGCCGTACCGCTACTGCTCGAGCTCTCCTCCTGTCAGCAACATGTCTCTGAGTGCACGTATTAAGTCTAGCACGTATCAGATTGTACTTCCATGCTTGGTTCTGTTTGCAGAGTTTTTTGAATAAATTCATCAGGTTCTTATTTCTGAACTGCGAGAAAAAATTAGCTCCCAGATGGCGCATGCACCAACGACTCTACAAGTCCTGCCATGGAGCTGGTTCATCAGGAACTGGGTTTGTCAATGTCTTTATCGCACTGAGTATACCTGCATGTCTATCATGAAGGATGCACACATTGGGTGTGTTCCTCACAACTGCTATTTTCAGCTGCCTGAAGAACCAACTCCAACTGTCAATATTCTCGCTCTCCACAAAAGCAAATGCAAGCGGCACCACCTGATTGCTGCCATCTGTACCAGTGGCGGTGAGTATCTGCCCCCTGTACTTGCCTGTCAGAAATGTCCCATCAACGCAGATAACCGGCCGACAATGGCGGAATGCTTCGATGCACACACCGAAAGAGAAAAACAGACGATGCAACACCCTCACAGTTGGGAACTCAGGCATGACGAAGTCTTGCATGTCGATATAGGTGCCTGGATTATGTTCCTGGATTGCGTACAGGAGCCTAACAATACAGACATATGCATCAAAGTACGAACCAAATCTGCTCTCAAGCGCCCTGTGCTTAGCCCTCCAAGCCTTACCATACGAAATTTCATACTGAAACTTCAGAAATCTTTATGCTGGATTGCCCTCACTTCCATTGATTTGGTTTCGACTATCTCGCTGTAAAATAGTCGAGCAATAAGCATGGACGAAAGGTTACCATGATCTTGAGGAATGCTTGTATTAACACACGTATGATGCACTAAGTCACTTATGACCCAATTAATATCATTCTTCGGAAGGTAACCGTGCACCCTCCCGGGACAATCGATTACCTTGCATTCCATTGTCAAGTATTTCTGACTGGACACTTTGGTTCTCAAAACTCTCTGTGTAGACATTGCCAACTGAATGATTGCATCCTTCATAGCTTCTTTATTGGGATAAACGGCACCGGTTGAAATATTGTTCTGGTGATACTGAAATGCGGAATCATGACCGTCATTCACGATCATTGAGGAAGAGTAGTACCGATTCCACTCATTGGGAATAGGAACCTCCTCCGGGTTCTCGTCTTCATCAGAACCATCTGAATCATCACCAAGATCACTATCACCATCTACGTCCTCATCTGCCATCATGTTCTGCATGTGACCATCAACCTCATCACCATCTGCATCGCCACTCTCATTACCATCGGTACCATCTCCTCCTCCTCCATGACTATTCTGCCTGTTTCATAGCCATCTCCCCCAATATTTGACAGATCATAACCTTCACTACTCTCCCCAGCTTCATAAGGTACCTCGCCTTCAGGACCGATAACCTCCTTAAGTAAGGGAGTCAATAGGGCAACAGGATTAACGTCCCTTTTTTGGCATCCTTCTATCTAGCCGAACCACTGACTGTCCCGCTCTATGGGTCCCAAATACCATTGCAAATTTATTTTTGACCGGGTCCATAATGCCTCGACACGGACTGTGTGTGTATCAGTATTGAGGCTAAAACTTAGCGCCAACCAATCTTTCAACTGCCTAACAGACCATGTTTTAGGGTCTTGTAGGGGTACATCCATGTATGCAAACTCGCTAAGATCAACTCCACTCTCTGTTTGCACAACATTACCAGGCCCATAACAAAAAGTGAATTTCACTATTTCGGACATTACTGCAGACCTATAAAAGTATTCAACATCATTAAGAATATTCAATATATATTGTTACTACATATTTCCTCATATCCAAAAAATAGTACTACACAATATTATTAGTACATATCTGCGTGCGTACTAATTTTTATTCACGCATCTATTAATTAACTAAATATGCACACATCAGCGAACTTTTATTCGGACATCACTACCGCAAATTATTAATACATATTCGGACGTCTACAAAATATTTTTCACGCATCTATTAGTCAACTAAATATTAAAATATTCAGAAACAATTATTCGCACATCACTACCGCAAATCATTACAACATTTGCCCGCGTCTAAAAAACAATATACGAACAAACAAAAACTGAGAAATGTCGGCAGATTCTTACCCTTGAAGCGTGCTTCTACCGACCGCGTGAAGTCACCGACACAGCAACAGCTAGCAGTCCACCACCGTAACCACCACCACCACCATTACATGAACTCATGCCACCACCATTACACAATCCACCATCAAAACCACCCTCACAAGCTATCCAATCAGGAGATCAAGCCAGCATTACTATCCATACCTTCCCTCTAACCGATTTATGGAGAAAAATGGGCAGCAAATCGGTCCAAATGGCCGGATTCATTTGAGTTAGAGCTTGAAGAGGGAGGGCAAGGAAGAACAAAGGAAGAGGAAGGAAGGAAGAAGAAGGAGGCCGCGTCGCGGGCAGATATTCTGCCACCAATCGGCAGGGGTGCACCCGATTGCATGCGTGGGCCCCGCCGTCCCGCCCGACTGCGGCTCGGTGACGTGTTCCGCCCAGTAATCGGGCGCCACGTGGCCGATTAGGCCCTATCGGCAGGCTCCCACCCGACTGGTTCCTGTCGGCGGGCTCAGGCCCGATTGGATCCTAGATTCCAAATTTTTTTGAATCCCGTATTATTCTCCGAATTAAGGATTAAAAACGTATTATTAAAAAAAAATTGCGCGTATATGTATGTGTAAACCTAACGGCGATTGGTTCGGAGTGACTTAAAATGTGATGTGAACACAAATGAAAAGAAGGGCGAGATCCTTCTGAAATATAGCACAACGGTCTCACAACAATTTGTTGTGCCTCTAGTTGCACATTCCCTCCATGAATGCACATCACTACATGTTCGATTTGTGTATTTGTTTTGTCTACATATCTCACAAAATTTACAGTTATCATTCTTTGTCTTAGCAGAATACAAGTGATATATAGTGGGAATGGTTATGTATTAGTATGATACTCAAGGCACCATATTTCATTTTGTCACTTTTATCTTTCACTGTAATGTTGTTGTCGTACGATCCGTTAAATCCATGTATAAATGTAGAAAAGGGAACCAGAATCACCTATTTTCCCCTCCACTTGCTCTCTGCTGAACACAAATAAGTGCATCGCAATGTTTATCAGTCATCTTTTTGCATTAAAATAAACTAGGACATGACAGTAATTATAGATTTATCAGGTCATCCTCTTGGTGCCCAGTAATTTTATTGTAGGCTTCAGCTATTGTAAACTCTGTTTTTCTGTGTGGTCTTGTCGTGGGGTGGAGAAGACAGATGCCATGGGATGGCTAAAGTTGGGGCCGATGGACGCTGTAGGTATTCGGGGAGGGATCGCACGCCGAACTGGCGCGCTCAGAAGACTGCAAAAAACACAATATATCCAGGTTCGGGGCCCTCGTGTAGAGGTAACACCCCTACTCCTGCCTCTCTCTCTGTATAATGGTATGCCGAGTACACGAGTTCTCTCTCTCGGTTTCTCTCTCTGTGAGTAGTGATGCCTCTAGGGTTTTTCCACCAAGTGTGCGACGTAGCGACCAGACCTACCCTCACGCAGGAGGGGGTAGGTCACCTTATATACTGGTGGCCAACCACTATTCTACGAATAGAAGTACTGAGTAGACAACACCACTGTGCGGCGGCGCACGCCTCCGTGTCTTCGCTGACAGCTTCGCCGAAAGTCTCCGCGGTAGGCCGCTAACATGTCGTGCCCCCTTGTCAGTCTCCACGTTAGGCTGCTTACATGTCCTGTCCCCGCTGTCAGAGACAGGACTTGACACCGCCCATACCGTACTGCACCCACGTCTGGATACATATTACCACATACCTAGTAAGTTGAACCGCACACCGGTACGGCCCCCGGCTCCATTGACCTTGCCTCCGAGTAGAACAGCTTTGCCTATATCCGGATCACCCAAGTGCTACTCGGTTGGCCCAGACAGATACTTGAATATTTCCCTCGTCTCTTGTTCTTCCTGCCGGATAGCGCCCTACCCGGCTGGTCATCATCCTATCCGGCCCGTACCAAGTCGGTATGGCCGAACTCGGTAAACAGTGCTTTGAACTCTATTTCTCATCTATCTTACTCCTACTCGGGGGTAGCCCCCGACATTAGTCCCCGGAGCTGGTAGGGTCCGGTGAACTCGGACGCTAGGCCCTGCCAGCTTAAACCAAATAACCTTCTTGATTTTCTCAGCCGAGTTGCGCCTCAACTCTGTTGATCACAACCCGAACTCGGATTCACTCCATTGTGACCTATTGGAGTTTTCTTCATCAAGCCGGATAGACCAAGCCGCTTTGGATTTTGCCGAGATCCCAGCACTTAGCCAAATTTCCAAAACTTTGCCGCTCGAACTAGAGCCTTCCTATCTTCGCGTATAAGGCTCGACACGTGTCACGCAACCGCAGCCCACGACGCCACGGGTCTAATGCGGTTGCACGGCACGCGCCTGCCATTACACGCCGGGCCCACGAGCCGTTGTGTAACTTCACACATAGTACTTGAGTTTCAGTTCGCGAGACGTGGGATTAACTACAACCGTTACGCGCGAGTTATTCGCTTCGTGCGTTTCTAACGGGCGTGGTAACCCCCCACGTCGCACGATCTCCTTCACAGTTGATCCCAGGCAGTAACTGCACTTTGGGGGGTTTAAATACCCCGCGCCGCCCATTCTCTTGACTTCTTCGTCATTTGCCCCCAGAGCTTTCTCCTTCCTCTCGCCAAAACTCGCACAGAGCACATCGCTTCGCCGCGAATCCACCGCACGCTGTCGCGCCGCATGCAGAGAGAGGACAGTTCCATCCCTGCGCGCCGCTGCTCGCCGGAGAGCACCCGAGGGCCTAGAGATCTTCACTGCGCGACGCGGTTATCTTCAACCTCGCGCCGTCGTCGCCGCACGACCGCGCCGCTCCCTCTCTGTCTCCTTCTTCAAGCTCTTCCTCGCCGGAGACGCTCCGATGGCGCTCAAGCCCGTCGCGGATCTGGAGCTGGAGGGCCCTTCCTCAACGCGCGCCAACTGGGAGGGCTCCGATGTCACCGCCAACGACATCTAGTGGCTCATCAATACTCGTCGGGCACCGTCGAGCGTCATCTGGCGGGCTCCCGGCAACGAGTTGGAGCCAGCGGCTCAACCCGGTGAGTACGTCGTCTTTCTTAGCCATTTCAAACGCGGCTTCGGCCTTCCGATTTCCAAGTTCATGCAATATTTCCTCTGCCACTTCGGCCTCCAACCCCATCATCTTCCGGCTAACGCCGTATCCATGATATCCATCTTTGTCTGTTGTTGTGAAGCTTATCTTGGTGTCTACCCCACGGTAGACATCTGGGCCAAATATTTCTTCTTCCGCCAACAAGTTCTCCCCAACAAGGCCAAACCGAATGCTCCCAAAGTGATGACCCAAACCGGGACGACCATGATCGTCTGCCGGACTCCCTGTACCTACCCCCCAGTTCTGGGATTGGACACCTGCCAAAAATGGCAGAGGGGGTTCCTGTATGTCAAGAACCCCACTCCGGCGGCAGGCGAGCAACAGGTCGATCTCATCAAGCTGTCGGCCTTCAAGAACACTCCTCCCACCGCAATGAGGAACTGGGGATACCATCCGAAGAAGACATTGCCGGATGCGAACCATGCTGACGACCGACTGAAGCAGTTGATCGAGCTGGGACTCCGCAAGGATGACCTGATCGCTGCCTGGGTGAGCCGCCGGGTTCTCCCTCTCCAACTCCGAGCAGACAAGATGTGCTTCAAGGGAGGAGCCCGCGAGTGCACCCGCACAACTACTTTCGAGCTCAGCAAAGAGGAGGCGGCGATCTGGGCTTGCTCCATCTCAAGGCCACCCTCACGGATACTTGGTTCTATGGTCTTGCGCCGTTCAGCCGAGATCTGCCAGCCCCCAAAGTAAGTTCACTTTTGTATGCACTTCATTGATTTTGCTTCATGTCTCTCATAGTTCACCGAGTAGAACTTATCCTAGTTCCTATTGAATAGTCTTAGCTATTTATGCTTTGTGTTTGCATGCTATGCCGAGTAGAACTCATTTTGGTTCCTAATGACTTGACTTAGCTTTGTATGCTTTGTGTTTGCATGCTGTACCGAGTAGATTTTCAACCCGTCCTCTCCTGACATGACTTAGCTTGGTATGCTTTATGCTTGCATGCTCTACCGAGTAGAGCCTCAGCCCGGCCTCTCCTGATAGGACTTACCTTTGTATGCTTTGTGCTTGCATGCTACACCGAGTAGAGTTTCAAATCGGTTACCTTGAGTATAATCTGTCCCTTATGCTTTGTGTTTGCATCTTTAGGTTATTCCTCGCCAGATAACAGAGGAAAATGCTATCTTCAAGAAGAACTGGCAGCCAGACCGAACCGAGGATGACGCAGAGCGATTTGACGTCCAGGACACACTCTACATTCCCCTCGCCGGCCAAGATGGTAAGTCCCGAGTCTCCACATCAATCCGGGACTGGTCCGAGGATGATGAAGGTGACCAAGACCACCATCGTATGCATTTCAATGCTTTCCGGATTCTCTTGGGCTCACAGTTGTATTTCTTCTTCTTGCTCGCAGATGAGGTGGAGGAGGAACCAATCGATGCGGAGCCTGTGTCAATGGCCGCCCCCTCCGGATTAAGGAAGAGAACCGGCAGTAGTGCCGTTGATCCCCTACTGCGAAGAGGCCGAAGAAGACCTCGAAGCGCACCTCTGTGCGCAACAAGAAACCAGTACGACCCACCACGGACGGGTAAGTCCATCTGAGATGCCTTATGCTTTGTGTTTGCACTCTTCTATCTTTTCTGTCTCTTCTCTATCTGTGTGCTTTGTGTTCGCACCTTTCTGATTCTTTCTTTTCTTCTTACATCCCCTCAGTGATGCACTTGACACATACGCTACCAACGCACCCCCAAAACCGAGTGTGCCCCCGCACGTTGTGGATCTTGATCCTGATGAGGGAGAATATCAGCCGGAGGAGAGGACCAAGATCCGTCCTCCTGTTAAAGAAGAGCAAGATCTCGGCGCTGACAACACTAGCGCCGAGATGGATACTGAACGGGTTCTGGTGCAACCGGAGCCCACTGCCGAGAAGCCATCGCCGGAGCCCACCGTCGAGAAGCAGCAGCCAACATAGCCCGTTGCCGAGAAGCAGCAGCCACCGCCGAAACCCGCGGGCGAGAAGCAGCAGCCACCGCCGGAACCCGCGGCCGAGAAGCAGCGACACCTCCTAACAGACCAACAACCACCGCAAGATGCTGCGCAAGCCGGGCAGCAGCAGCAGCAACCAACAGAGCCGCATCCAGCGCCATCTTCCGAGCACCAGCAAACAGGTGCCAAGGAGACCAAGCAGCAACCCCCAACACAGCAACAGGTTCCTCCGCCAGCATCAGGAGGAAAATGGCCACTAAATAAGCCAAGACATCCTAGACCCTTGGAGGTTGCGGACACAGCCAAGAAGGCCACCACCAAGACCACCAAGACCGCCAAGAGTGGCCCTATCATCTGCAGCTCCAAGCTGGTGCAGTAGAATATCCAGTTTGGGCCCAAGGACAAACTAGCTGCAGGGGCGGGTATCAGCGGAACCTCTGCCAGTGTGAGCTTTCCGGATCATTGGCGCGAGCTGCAGGAGGAGCACCAGAGGCGGCAGGAGCGCGGAGCAGAGCGGCGAGAGGAGCTGAAGAAGAGGAAGAAATCTGTTCCCGTCGGATCCAAGGGCAAGGCCGGCACTCTAGCCATCCAGTCAGATGCCCCGCTGACGGAGCTTGCTTATGAACTCCGGGAAGACATGGAGGCCATACTGGACCGTATAGGCCACATTGATCCGGAGTGGGACAGCAAGAAGTTTGGCAACCCGGATTGGGACGGCAAGAAGCTGGGTAATTTGGACAACTACCGGCAAGCCTGGAACAAGGCCGATGTCGGCCCTATCTCAATGGTCGTCGCCGCGTCTAGCAGCACCCTGGCGCACAAAATGTATTGTTTGCGCAAAGCTGCCGAAGATGCCGAGGAGACCTCCCGGGTAAGCATTTTTCTTTTTCTATCCAGTTTTCCAAGTTGCAAGGTTTTCTATCTCTTTTCTATATACCATTCAGTCCTCGAGATTTGGGCCGAGTAGGCAAAACTCGACCGAGTTGTAGTCTCCTCGGGCTGAATCTTCTCACTCATACTGTCTCTGTTTTCTCTTTAGGAATGCACTGATACCCGCACCAAGATCTTCCGCCAGCTGCTCTGGTCCCACCGGGCCGTCAAGGAGAAGAACCGGAAGCTGGAGGAGGAAAAAGGCCAAAGAGGTAACTTTTATTCTCGCCGAGTTAGTGCTTATGCTTTACCGACATCAGTTTTCTAACTCGGTTCATGTTTCCCAATTCATAGCCATCTTGGAGCAGAGTGTTACTGATGCCATCACCAAGATCTCCGCTTTAGAAAGTAAGTGCCACACTTTTGTTTGTGTGTTTTGTGTCTACGCCAATTTTTTTCTCTCTGCTCAACTCTGTTTCTCTGCAGGTGAATACAAGGCCCTTGCTGACACACACCAAGATTGCACTGTGCTGGCCGAGTCAGCGCAGAGCAAAATTTCATCACTGGAGAGTAAGTTGCCTCTTTTCTTTTCTTATCCGGCTTCTGCATTCTTTCTATCTTGCTAACCGGGTTAGCTCCCTCGCAGATGAGCGCAAGTCCTTCCTCGAGCAACACCAAGGATGTGTTACCCCAGTCGAGGTGCTGCAGCAAGTGGAGGCCAGGGAGGCCAAGCTAGAGGAAGATCTCGAAGCCGATAGGAAGGAGGTACTCAAGCTCAAGCGGGAGCTGGCTAAAGCTCTCAAGATGGTGCTGAAAGCCGGCAACGAGAAGACCCAGGCGCTGAACAAGGCAGCAGTCGAGAAGCTGGAGCTGGAGAGGGAGATAGAATCCCTCAGATCCAGAAACACTGCCCTCAACACCATGATGGTCGACTCACACCATCTGCAGGAGAAACATCACATGCTTGTTGATGATTGGACCCGCCGGCTTGGGGCTCTCGTTCTGGACTTGCGTTGTGAGTTACTGCAAACATTTATCCTACCCGGTTTCTTTTGTCCAGTCTTCTCTATCCGGTCTTCTTTCTTTTTGGTTTCTTCCCTTGACTCTACCCGCATCTCCTTTCCGAGGGACCTTCCCGGACTTCAATCTTGCTGTTGAGAACGCCGTGGAGAAGGCCAGGAAGCTGAGAAAAGAGGCAGGTCTCAATGTCGAGGACTCGGCCACAATCGACGACCAGGTTGAGAACATCAAGGCCCGAGCAATCTCCCTCAAGGGCATGGGCACCACAATGGTGTCCACCGCTATTCGCCTGCACAAGCTTTTCTGGCCGGAAAAGGTGGTCCCGGAGTCAATTACTCAGATTGCCTCCAACCTGGATTATGTCAAGGAGGAACTGAAGAAATGGCACGCCTCTGCATCCCGAGCCGGCGCAGATGAGGCCCTCCACTTTGTGTTGTCCTCATACAAAAATTTGGACCTCGACAAGCTCAAGGAGCTCTGGAATAAATCCAAGTGGACCGAAAGGGAGGAGTTCGTCCAGCGCCGCAAGGAGACCGCCTACCGGCTTGCATCTTACGCCTATACCAAAGAGTATATTGATGGCCTTCCTAAGCCGGATACAGATGTCAAAGATGGCGAAGATGAAGATGATGATGAGGACGGGAGCATAGGCAATGAAGAGGAGGAGCAGGATGAAGCAGGCGATGAAGGAGCTGAGCAGAACGAGGCTGGCGAGGAGGAGACCGAGGTGGGCGGTGGTCAGGAGGCGACCGAGTTAGGATCTAGCTCCGAAGAGGTCCAGACTGACCCGCAGCCCACTGCCTCGTCCAGAGCTGTTACCACCGAGATGGTGATTGAAGCGCCTGCTCCCGAGTTGGGTGCAAAGGAGACCACAGCCGAGAACGCCACATCCGGGCCTGCTCCTCCAACTGGCAACTCCGCGACTCCTGCCTCTACTGCTGCTTCTGAGCCCGTCTCCACGCTTATCTCCGAGTCCTCTGACCTATCCAGCGTTGACGCCAATTCCACCCCTTCGATGGCAGCCTAACTTCCTGCTTCTATTTCAACTTCAAACTTTTTATCAGATCTCCGATATGCCGGGTGCAGATGTATCCAACAGTTTATTGTTTCAAGTGATACTCATTTTTTAGTTAAGTTTCTTAGCAAGACTGGCTCAATGCCGGATTACGCTAATTGCGAGTCCCCGAGTTGCTTTTCTTATCCGCCAGTTCTTTTGTCTTTGCTCTTACCTACCACTTATGGATTTTTGGTAGTCGAGTCACAAGATTTCAAAAACCAGGTTTCTAATACTTAACCGCTTTGAGATTTGAAATTAACACTGCCCAACACTTAGCCGAAAACACAAAAGGAAAAAAGCACCCTACTCGGTTGATACACTCCTTCTTTCCTTAGCAGATTTTCGTGTGTTCATTG
Organism: Alopecurus myosuroides; assembly: GCA_028641055.1. Taxonomy (NCBI): domain Eukaryota; kingdom Viridiplantae; phylum Streptophyta; class Magnoliopsida; order Poales; family Poaceae; genus Alopecurus; species Alopecurus myosuroides. Next base: position 80,486,359 of record CM054057.1, on the reverse strand, counting down.
AACTTTGGCTTGTTCTCTTGGTTGCCATGAAGCCGGGTTGCGGACAACAGCAAAGTCGAAGAGTTGGCCCTTAGGTTTAAACACATTACTAGACATGCACATGAAATTCCGAGTAGACTAACCGAGTAGACAAAGTAAAGAAAGTAAACAACACAGAGCAAGATTGGCACAGGCAGTCCCCGAGTTTGAATTCGGAGTGCCGACTTGGAATTTAACTCGGTTAAGGAGATACATACAATGTTTGTTTAGGAATGAAAACGGTGGAGTAGAGCTACATTCCAGGGACGCTTCTATTCCTCTCCGGATTTATCCACCCTGTTCTTCCGCGGTACCTGTGCATCTATGGGGTAATACGCATCATTGTGTAGAGCCTTTCTCACAATGAAAGGCCCTTCCCACAGAGGGGAAAGTTTGTGCATCCTGGAGGTGCGTTGCACAAGCCTAAGCACCATGTATCCTTCTCGGAAAACCCTTGGGTTTACTCTCCGGCTATGATAGCGTCTCAGATTCTGTTGATATACAGCTGAGCGCGATAGAGTTAATTCTCTTGCGTCCTCAAGCAGATCAACATCGTCTTCTCGGGCTTCTCTTGCCTCTGCCTCAGTATAGAGGGTTATTCTTGGTGAGTCATGCTCAAGGTCAGTGGGCAACACGGCCTCTGCTCCATACCAGGAAGAATGGTGTGTATCCGGTTGATCGGTTAGGGGTAGTCCTTAGACTCCACAACACCGCTGGCAACTCATCTAGCCAACACCCAGGTGTTTTCAACAACGGCTCGATTAGCCTTGGCTTTATTCCAGATAGGACTATGTCATTTTCTCTTTCAACTTGGCAATTTGAAGCCGGATGGGAGACTGATGCAATGTCTAACCGGATCCGCTTCTCCTTACAGAACCGAGCAAAAGCCCCTTCAGCAAAGTTTGTGCCATTATCCGAGATAATTCCATGCGGGTAGCCATACCTCAGGATAATATCCTTCAAGAACCTCACTTCTGTGTTTCCATCACACTTCCGGATTGGCTTCACTTCAATCCACTTGGTGAACTTATCAACCATGACCAAGATGTGTGTCATGTTGCCCCGAGCTGGCTTGAAAGGACCCACCATATCCAAGCATCAGACAACAAATGGCTAGGTAATGGGGATTGTCTTCAACTCGGAAGCCGAGATATGAATCTTGCGTCCATACCTCTAGCACCCATTGCACTTCCTCAATAGATCTTCTGCTTGTTGCACGGCAGTGAGCCAATAGAATCTGTGCCGGAAGGTTTTCTTCACTACGGCCCGAGATGAGGCGCGGTGCCCACACTCTCCTTGGTGTATCTCTCTGAGAATCTCTTCTTCTTCTTTTGGCTCAACACAGTGTTGGAGCACGCCAGTGGCACTTCTCTTGTACAACTCTTTGTTGATGATGGTATAGCCCTTGGATCTTCTTTGTATCTGTCTGGCTATGACCTCTTCACTTGGATAGGTGCCATCCATCAGAAAGGATAATATGGGCAGATCCAAAGTCGGTGTCTCCCGAGTAGGAAACACTGGTTCGTCCACTTCCACTGGATCAGCTGACATGAGTTGCTCCGAACTAGAGACGAGCCCCCGAGTCCCCGAGTACTGAGAAATGATCCCCTCGATGAATGCGACAGTCCTGGGTTTACTAAGGCAGTCCTCGGGTTGGATGGAGCAGTCCCCGGGTTCTCCTTAGAGCTCTCCCAGTCAATCTCCATGGGAACAGCTTCTGAGTCCGGCAAGGCGGGGATGAATATGGACTCCCAGTTGAGTGAGGGCTTGATAGAGGGCTTCCTCAAATGCTCTAGAGCAATCCCAGGCGGGATGAATTGCCGAGAAGAACCCAACTTGGATAAAGCATCTGCCGCATCATTCTCAGCTTGGTAGATGTGATGGAACTCACACCCATCGAAGAATCCGGTCATATTCTGGACCAGGAACCGGTAAGATGCCATATTAGCATCCAACGCGTCCCAAGTCCCCGAGACCTGTTGAACCACCAGGTCCGAGTCGCCATAGCATACAATCCACCGTATTCCAATCTCCTTGGACACTTTCAAGCCATGGACCAGGGCCTCATACTCGGCAACATTATTAGATGCCGAAAAATGGATCTGCAGGACATACTTGTGTTGGTCCCGCTTGGGTGAGGTGAGTACAACACCGGCACCGAGTCCCTCTTTTACCTTGGAGGCATCGAAATGCATTCTCCAGAAATTTGTTTCCAGCAAGGGAGGTTCATACTGCATTTCGTCCCAATCAACAAAGAATTCCGCCAGGGCTTGGGACTTGATGGCTTCTCTTCTTGCATACAACGGGGTGTAAGCAGCTAGCTCTATTGCCCACTTGGCTACCCGGCCACTTGCATCTTTGTTGCCCATGATCTCCGAGATGGGAGAAGTGCTCACCACTGTAATTGGATGCTCCTGGAAATGGTGCTTGAGTTTCTTGGCACCTAGGTAAACCCCATAAGTCATCTTCTCATCGTGTGGGTAGTTCTGCTTGGAGCTGGATAACACTTCACTGAGATAATACACCGGCCTCTGCACGGATTTGCCTTCTTCTTCTCGTTCCACTACTACCACCACACTCACTACCCGGTTGGTAGCTGCAATACAGAGCAGCATTGGCTCCTTAGGCAGTGGAGAAGCCAGAATAGGAGCAATGCCCAGCATGGTCTTGAGCTCTTTGAATGCACATCAGCTTGTGGGGTCCAGACAAACTTGTCACTTTTCTTCATGAGCTCATAGAGAGGCAAGGCCTTCTCACCCATTCTCCCCCAGGAACCGGTTAAGGGAAGCCAGGGACCCGGTGAACTTCTGCACATCCTTCAGTGATCTTGGCAAAGACATGCTCTCTCTATATTTTATCTATGAAGGATTGGCCTTAATGCCCCGACTAGACACCAAGAAGCCGAGTAGCTTCCCAGTCGGGACGCCAAATGTGCACTTGGTTGGATTCAATTTCATCCAGTATTTGCGCAAGCTTGCAAATGTTTCCTCAATATCTCTCAGCAGCGTGTGTTTTTCTTTTGTTTTGATGACAATGTCATCTACATACACCTGCACATTTTTGTCGATATGCTCATGCGTGCATTTCTGCATGCACCTCTGATAAGTGGCCCCATCATTCCTCAAGCCGAAACACATAACACGATAGCAATCAGCCCCGTACAGGGTGATAAAAGCAGTCTTTATTTGATCAGCCGGATTTAAAGGGATCTGGTGAAAACCAGAGTAGGCATCAATAAAAGACAAAAACTCGCACCCGACAGTGGAATCAATCACCTGATCTATCAGGGGCAGTGGGAACGGGTCCTTGGGGCTGGCCTTGTTCAGGTCGGTGTAGTCAACACACATGCGCCACACCACAACGACCATGGGATCATTCTTCTTCTTCTCCACCATGACCGGATTGGCCAGCCAATCCGGATGCAGCACCTCCATGATAAATCCACTTGCCAATAGCCTTGTGATCTCGTCACCAATGGCTTTCCTTCTTTCTGCCGCAAAGCGGCGCATCGCCTGCTTGATCGACTTGGCATCTGGGCGCACATGTAAAGAGTGCTCAACCAACTCCCTCGAGACACCAGGAAGATCCTGGTTGGACCATGCAAAGACATCCCGATTCTTACGGAGGAAGTGGATGAGCGCGCTTTCCTATTTCTCCTCCTGTCCGGCGCCAATGATGGCAACAGGCTCCAGGAACTCCGGGTCAATCTGCACCTTCTTTGTCTCTTGGGAGGCCTGGAATGTGGCTCCATGCAGAGAGCTCGGCATGCCTGGCATACCGAGTTGAGCTGCCTGTGCCAGGGCCACTACCTCATGTATCTTCTTCTTCTCGGACGCAATGACCATGGACTCGGCTAGCCGAGATCCAGCAGATGCACAGTCCAAGGAGCGCTTGTAGTCACCCGAGATGGTGATGATGCCATTGGGACAGGTAAGCTTCATCTTCAGGTAGCCCGCATGGGTTGAAGCCATAAACTTGGTCAGAGCAGGCCTGCCGAGTAGAGCATGATAGGTGCTCTGGAGATCGACCACTTCAAACTGCAGGCACTCGGTCCGGCAGTTGTCCCTCGTGCCGAAAAGAACATCAATCCAGATCCGGCCAATGGGATCACAAGACACCCCCGACACAATGCCATGGAACGTGGTCTAGCTGGGGAGTCGCATGTTCTCGGCGATGCCGAGTTTCTCCATAGTATCTCGGTACATGATATTGATGATGCTCCTGTTGTCAATCAGCACCTTGCTGAACTTCACATTCTTCTCGGTCCCCAGGAAAGTAGGGTCCACCACCAGAGCATAGGTACCCAAATTGGGCATGATCTTGGGATTATCAGCTCTGGACCAGACTATGTCCTGGTCGCACCAATGCATGTGATCCGGCACCGCCGGCATCACAGCGTTCACCTCCACCGCTCGCCTGCGCTGGCTCTGCTTGTCATCCGGCTCAGTGGTGAACACTATGTAGCTCTCATGATGCTCCTAGTACTCGTTCTGGTCTCCACCACCATCAGTGTTGTTGTTGTTGTTGTTGTTCCGGTTGAAGTTGTTGTTGCGGTTGTTGTTGCGGGTGTAGTAGTTGTTGTTGCGGTTGTTTTTTTTGTTGTAGTTGCGGTTGGCCCCCTGCGCCACTTGGTTTACACTCTCCCTCCTCTGGTTCTCGGCCGACCTGGGAGCAGCTGCCCGGATAGGCTGCACATTATAGCCCGAGAGCGGAAGAGGAGGAGGAGGAGGAGGCAGTTCGCCAATGCCCTCGCTCTTGATCCGATCCCACCAGCTGCACTGCCGAGTAGTGTGGTTAGCTGGCCTGCTCGGATGCCGAGTATGAAAGCTGCACGGCCCCTCCTTCATGGTCTCAAAGATGAACCTCGGATGATCTCCAGACTTCTGGGGAGCATTGTACTTCTGAGGAGCATTGTACCGCTTCTTGAAGTTCTGGCCCTGATTCTGGTTTTGCCCAGACTGCGCTCCAACAGTTTTTTACCTCTGTCTGCTCCCGGCAGCAGCTTGATCTTGGGTAAATGTAGTCACATGGTCTGATCCATAGTGGATATCCGGACGGTCATCCCTCCTCTTGTTACGGAAATCTTGGCGGTCATTGCGCCGGGCTCCATCATCGTGTCTTCTTTTCGGCTCGAAAGAAACGAGCAGAGGCTGAGTAGGGTCGCCAAGAGCATACATATCTGCAATCTTGCTTGTCTCGCCGAGCGTACTCGGCATCTCCCTTTGCAGTTTTTGCCACATCATGCTGCCATATCGGCAGCCTTGAGCAAACCAGGCGATAGCCTGTGACTCATTCACACCCTCGCAGGTGTTCCTCAGGGTGCTCCACCGAGTAAGATACTCGCGGTCAGTCTCTTCTTCCCTCTGCTTGCACGCCGAGAGCTGTTGTGGCCGGTTTGTCCTCTTGTAAGTGCTGGTGAAGTTGTTGATGAAGGCCTCCGAGAAGTCCAGCCAGCAGTTGATGCTATCTTTCGGCAGATTATTGAGCCAGATCCGGGTAGGGCCCTCCAGCATCTAGGGCACATACCTCACATCCCATCTCCGGTTACCGCCGGCACATTCAGCCAATCATCTGGCTTAGTGCTTCCATCATAGGTCTTGGTCCCCCTGGCCAAATGGAACTTGGGCACAGCCGGCTCTTCCATGATTCTGGGACCAAAGCAATTCGGTCCGGGTGGTCCCCGGGCTTCTATCTCCTCAGACAGGTGGATCCTATCCAGGTTGTACCTTGCGTCACTTGGCTGCAGCATCCTTGCTCCCAACCGAGCTGCAACATCTCTTGGGTCGGCTTACCCGACTTGCTCCATTGCTGAGTACCCGTCATTGTATCGGTCATGGTGCACGGGACCGTGCTGAACAGCCAGGTTGGCCACTGCAGCAACTTCTTGTGGCTGAACAACATGTTGAACCGGGTTGGCAACATGATGCCGAGATGGGCCATCTCGGTTTCCTCCTTGCCCCTCTTGGTGAACTCGGGCGGCCTAATGGCCAGTACCTGCAGCAATGTGTTTCTGACCGGGCTGCCGCTCTACAGCGTGCTGTTTTCCGGCGACAGATGGATCTTACACCTGCATTTGCTTACTCTTCCCAGAATTTACACTAGGATCTCTCTCACCACCGGGAAGTGGTGCGAGGCCTATCTTCCGGATCTTACCCCATGCGACTGAACAACATGAGACGCACCAGCTCCCGGATTCGCTTTCCGGAAAGCCTTATTCTGCCTACCAGCTTGCAGAACAAGCTCATTGAGTCGGTCCTACTGCCTAGAGCGAGCCTCACCAGACAAGTTTGGCAACTCGGCCGCAACTGCCTCTGCAGCTCTAAGTATTTTGGCAGGAGAGCTATATTTCGGTCTACCAACTGATGTCATACTACCAGATTTGCTAGCAGCCCTACCATCTCTAGCTAGTTCAGCACCTAGGTTGAAACGAATGATTCCTATCTTGCTAGGATTTCTAGCAACAGGAGTAAAACCATGGGCTCTATTGTACTCATTTTGGTCAAGGTTGAGCTCAAGCCTAACCTTTTCCAGTTCCTGAGCCTCCAGGAGCAAAGCCTGGCGCTGCTGCTCGAGCTGCGCCCTCACCACCGTCGGATCCGCATCCGTGGCCAGAGGCATGCCCAGATGCTCGACGACACTGGCACGAGGTGACAGTATCACAGTTGACGTAGAAGGAGCCTTGTAGCTCGGCTGATTCTGGGGCCTGTCGTAGGGCTTGTGGCTCGAGCGAGCAGCCAGCTCGTCAACGACTTCGGGCGCAGTGGGCGCGCCTTTCCCGACATTTATAGCCGGGCCAGTCATCATCACCTCCACGCTGCCCGCAGAGCAGCCGGTTGGCTTCCCACGGACGGCGAGAACGGCAGGAGGGTCCGCAGCAACAGGCACCACCTCAGGGTACTCGCGGATGACGGTGGTGGCGACATACACCAGATGCGCCGAAGGAGATGACGGAGCCGCCTGAGGCACCGGCCTGCAGCAGAAGTCACCAGTGTTGTCGGAGAAGAAGTCCAGGGAGCCGAATGTGTGGACAAGACCACAAACCACGCGCTCCCCCGAACGAGAAACGGGTCCCGTCCGGATATGCACCCCAGCCAGCGCCGCTGCTGGCCCCATGGTGGGTGCCAACTGTCGTGGTGTGGAGAAGACAGATGCATTGGGACGGCTAAAGTTGGGGCCGATGGACGATGTAGGTATCCGGGGAGGGATCGCACGCCGAACTGGCACGCTCAGAACACTGCAAACAACACAATGTATCCTGGTTCGGGGCCCTCGTGTGGAGGTAACACCCCTACTCCTGCCTCTCCCTCTGTATAATGGTATGCCGAGTACACGAGTTCTTCTCTCTCTATGTATCTCTCTCTGTGAGTAGTGATGCCTCTAGGGTTTTTCCACCAAGTGTGCGACATAGCGACCAAACCGACCCTCACGCAGGAGGGTGTAGGCCACCTTATATACTGGTGGCCAACCACTATTCTACGAATAGAAGTACAGAGTAGACAACACCACTATGCGGTAGCGCACGCCTTCATGTCTTCGCTGACAGGATCGCTGAAAGTCTCCGCGGTAGGACACTGACATGTCTTGTCCCCCTTGTCAGTCTCCACGGTAGGCCACTGACATGTCTTGTCCCCCTTGTCAGAGACAGGACTTGACACCGCCCATACCGTACTGCACCCACGTCTGGATACAGATTACCACATACCTAGTAAGTTGAACCGCACGCCGGTACGGCCCCTGGATACGCGGAATTCACCTCAACGGCTCCATTTACCTTGCCTCCGAGTAGAACAGCTTCGCCTCTGTCTGGATCACCCAAGTGCTACTCGGCTGACCCAGACATATACTTGAATCTTTCCCTAGTCTCTTGTTCTTCCTGCCGGATAGAGCCCTACCCGGCTGGTCATCATCCTATCCGGCCCGTACCAATTCGGTACGGCCGAACTCGGTAAATAGTGCCTTGAACTCCATTTCTCACCTATCTTACCCCTACTCGGGGGTAGCCCCCCGACAGGTCTGCTATAAATATACATAAGATTAGGAAATCCTTAGCTATTCTCTACACCTGAGAAAGCAATTAAGAACTTTGTGCCAGGGGCAAGTGTCTACATAAGATCATCGTTACAGTGACTTGATGCTTGGTCCTAGTGGACAACGTGCCTGGTTTTTCACTTTGATGCTTGGTACATATGTACCAGCTTTTGTGCAATTGTTCCATACATATGTATTTTCTCTAGTACTTTCTCTTAGCCTTCTGTGAAGCAGTAGGGCAATTCTTACGTTTATTATGTCTTCCCTTGCAGATTGGTTTAGCTCTCTAGCGTTGAAATAAGCTCTCGGAGCCTAGAGCGTATTAGGAAGAGAAAAAATGAAGATTAATAACTTATATTCATCATTTTCCCTGCATTGTACTTGCCAAAGGAAAAGACAAATACGACATAATTTCTTTCTGTACGGCAAAGAGCATGTTAGGGAACTGCTTGGTGGGCATCTCAAGAATTTCCTCGTTGCCTTTAGGATGGAGCCACATATCTTCATGTGGTTCGCATCGTACCTTAGGAACGAAGGTGTGATTTTAGATTCAAGAATCAAGGTTTAAGAGAAACTTGCGTTCTTCTTATACATGTTGTCACACAATGCTTCATATGAAGATCTCCGAGTACAGTTTCATCATAGTGGACAGAGCTTTAGCAAGTATATCAATCAATTCTTCGACATTATTCCCACCTTGTCAACTAGAATTTTGAAGCCTCTCAATCTTGATGAAGCCCATCCAAAAATAACTACATATCCTTGTTTCTTTCCATATTTCCAGGTTCCACACATCATACTTCTTTTCTTATCCACTTCTTTGCAAAATTTACCTCATGACTGTTCTTATATGTTCCCAAAATTTCTCTTTCTAGAATTGCATTAGAGGAATTGATGGGTCTCATGTCCTGTCACAAGAACACCCAGCCGTGCTGCTCCATGGAGGAACAGAAAAGGCACTCTAAGCCAGAACGTCATGGTTTCTTGTTACTTTGACCTCAACATCACTTTTATGTCATGTGGCTAGGAGGGGTCTGCCACCGATGCTAGGGTACTTAGTTCTGCCATCCTCAGAGGTTTCAAAGTCCCTAATGGGAAGTTCTACTTGTTTGATGGTGGCTACGCTAATACCCAATTCTGTCTTGCTATGTGTCGAGGTGTGCGGTACCATTTGAAAGAGTTTGGGCATGGGCGCTGGCGTCCACAGAACTATAAGGAGTTGTTTAACATCGACATGTGGTGTTGAGAAACCATGTCGAAAGGGTATTGGGAGTTCTTAAAAAGCGCTTCCCTATTCTCAAAGTTGGCACCGACCACAAAATGAAGAATCAAGTGAAGATCCTAGCAGTTGCGGCGATATTCCATAATATCATCAAACAACAAAATGGAGACGAGGAATGGTTTGACAACCAAAAATAAAACATAGATCCCGCCGAGTTTATAGATGTCCTCAATGATGATGATAACTACCAAGGGCTTCTGGGAAACAATGTGTAGGGCAATACTTTGAGTGACAAAATTGCGTTCCAAACATGGAACGATTACCAAAATGGGTAGCCCATCTTGTAGCGTCATACTTGTTATGTAATAATTGAACTTTCATTCAGTAGTAGTGAACTCATTGGAATCTATGTGATAATAATGAACTCCTGTGATGATTTATCATGTATTCAATTTTTGTGTTAATTATTTTATATGAAGAAGTTATGTATCCAAAAGGGTTTTCTAAGTACAACATCAGCTAGATCGCAATGGGGAAGAAAAAGGATTCTCCTAAGCACTTAAAAAGGCCTTCACCAAAGATTAGTAAAAGGAGCTCTCCAAAAGGTATGGTCACTGATAAGAACAAATGCATGTTATCTTCTATCTTTCTTTTTGTAGCTTATCCAACTAACATGGTCTGTAGCTTATTGATGGGTAACTTTGTGTATGCTTGCGCAGCTGCAAAAAAACAGGCCCAATGGAATGCTCGGCTTGAAAAGTCTCTTGTTGAGATTCTCCATGAACATAATAATGACTATCACCGAGGGAAGAATGGTTGGAGCCGTGAGACCTGGAATGAGATGGTTAATATATTCCATGATAGAAACAAGCATGTTCGACAACTCACAGGTTCAAGACAAGGATAAGGAACTCAAAAGGGATTACATAATGCTCAAAGATGCTTGTAGTCAAAGTGGCGTTGGGTGGACTGAAAGTGGCTACAAGTTACAAGCTGAACCCCATCTATGGGATAACTTGGATGTTGTGAGTTATTTCCTTGGCTAAGCTAGTATGTATTTTTCACAACTTCTATCATGCTAACGATCATCTATTCGCTCTTGTAGTCTTTTGGGAAAAGAATCAGCATGTTTTGGACGAAAGCTTTTCCTCTATACGATTCACTTGGTGAACTTTATCACAGTATGTTTCCTTTCCTTTATTCCTCTATCTTGTTCAGTTGTAGAAGTATAGGCTTCAGTTGGTTGATTACTTCACGCATTTTGTAAAGCACACGGCTGAGGGTAGCTATAACTTCACAGCTAATGCAGAGCAATTCTTAAAACCCGATGTTGCGGATGTTGAGAGTGGTGATGATGATGAGAGAGAGATCAATCAGAAAGTTGATGAAGATGACGACTTGCAAATTTTGGATCAAGCCGAGGTGGCGCAAGTGCAAGCTTATCCTACCACAACTAGGAATGGTGGTCCTTCCACAAGTAGGAATAATGGTGGCCCTTCCACAAGCAGGAATAAGAAGCCAAAGAAGAGCGGTGGAGATGGTGGGCTAATTGGCGTGATGGAGAGATTCGTCATGATAAAGGAAAAAGAGGTAAACCATGAAACCACACAAGAATTCTCAATAGCCAAATGTATTATGGAATTGAGACCTTTAGAAGGGTTTGAAGCTGCCGACAAGCCAAAAGCATTCGAGGTCTTCAAAAATCTTGTGAACCGTGAGATTTTCCTTAGTGCCATTGTTGATAATGACGGCAGTGCTCTTCGATTGGCTTCATGTGGAGATGGGTAACTTATAGTGAGGTATGATCATTGTCTCTCTAGTTTCCAATACTCCACCCGATTTAATTTATTTCAATAGAAACTAGAGAAGAATTGATATTTGGTGGACTCCTTTTTTTGTTACTCAACTAGAAAATAAAATATACAAAAGTTCAATTGCACACTTTTCAGACTACTCTTCAAACTTTTCAACATCTATTGCATATGTGGAGATGGGCAATATATATTTCTTCAGATGAACCATTGATTTATCGAACCATTTATATATTTCTTCAGACGAACCATTGATTTGTTGAACCAATTCCATGCCTCTTATACAGATGCAATGTTCCTTTTTCAGTTTATTTGTTGTTTAGATACTTTGCATGGTTAGCAGTTGTGGAGTGCAGTGCTGCTCTAGCCATTTTCCCTACATCAGTCGGTCCATCTCTTGGTTGTTGTTAACGTGAACACTTGTGGTACTGAACAACCTCCATTTTAATAACTGTTGTCATTACTTTTGCCAGCTCTGCCTGTGCATGAACTTCAGTACTATATGCTATAGTGCTGAAATTATAGTTTCTACCACAAAACATGCCTGCTTGTGATGAGATTAGATTAGAGTACTGTTGTAGTTTGTCTGTGAAGAGTAATTATTGTCTGTAAGGAAACACGGTTTTCATAATGTCTTCGGTAGAATCGGATAGAACCTGTAACCTGCATGTTCTGGTAAAACTGCATGGGTTTGTTATTCATGTGATATAGTACTAGTATTCAAGTCGCCCTTTTTTGGAGTTTTTTCTAATGGGTGCAAAGATTGCATTCTAACGGCTACATGGGAATGCTAAAATTGCCATGGCTTTCTTTCTTCCCGAGTCCCTCTTCTGATCTGCTTTGTTTTATGGTTTGGGAAGTGGTTATATTGGTGGTATTTGAGGTTAACCGAAATGAACAACACAAAATTGGTTTGTTTTTTCTTTATATAGCGTACATATATTGTTTTTGTCAATTATTTATTTCCTCGGGCTGCTACAAGGGATTTAGACATGTACATAAGATATTTATTTCCCTGGAGAAATGCTTTCCCTCCAGGTTGAGGTTCTGCCCTGCAATAGAGTCCATTCTTATATCAACCTCGATGTACAAGGAGTTGATTATTTTCTAATTCTTTATATTTGACAGAGTAATTGAATTTCCTTGTAATTTTCTTGCCGTCCAGTTTACCTTTCTTTCTTGGTAAACATGTGACTCATGAACACCAAATGATAAGCTCACCAAATGATCAGAATGAAGGGGTTGCATTAACAATATCCAGTCCCATGCAAAATCTCCTTTTGAAAGTATTAGCCTGGAGTAATGTACCAACCATGTTGTTTCAGTTGTAAGTTTCATTGCTAGTAGTCCAGCTCCAATTTAATTGCCGGTAGTAATTGGTGAAAGTTTCTGTTAAATGCTTTTTTCTTGTGTTAGTCGAAGTTATGGGTTTATGAGTAACAATTCACCTCTCTTTGGTGTATAACATGGTTTATTTTTCTTGTCAGGCGTTACAACGAAGAAGCATTTGCGTCGAAGAAGAAGCATCATCGTAATTTAATGTTCCCTCTCGATATTGAGTGTAATCTCTTTTGAACATTTGATTGTCTGGATGATTGTAATATTAAAAAAACATATTTATCGAACATTTGGTTGCCTTGGATGATTGTAGTAATAATATTGCTTGAATTATTCTAATATGGCGGCTTAACTTATTTGCTTAGATCGGGGTATTGCCTAATATCTAATTTTTTTATTTAACTTGGTAGTAAAAATGACATCGGTACATGCATACTATTTATTTTGTCTGTACATGAAAAATGACATCGGTACCATGCTAATCACACTGCCCCTGGACGGTGTCATCGGTACAAGCAGAAGTGGATCATTACATGCAGGAGCTTATATCACTTACGTCCATGTGCTGGTGCTGAGATAAATAGGATGGAGATTGGGCTTAGTGGGGATTGCGTTTGGGGAGGGGTTTCACCCAAACCCTAGAGGATTATCCCCACTAATCCCCACACAACCCCTAGAAACAAACATGGCCTTATAGGGTTGCTCCACGCTCTTTGCGTCAAAAAATATGAACCTACGCCCACAAAATTCGCTCGCTCCCTTGCTCTCACTTCTTTTTTCGCTCGACCATGTTCTGATCGCTCTCGTTCACATTGGTTTTTTGCATTTTGCTGTTGCTAGCCTGCTAGTCTAGTAGTCTACTCAGGAAAAAAACATACGGTTTTAAAGTAGGTTCGTGCATCCAAAAGCTGTTCACGCATCTAAAAAATGTTTGCTGATTTAAAATGCTCCCTAAATTGAAAATTATCATGAATTTAAAATGTGCATGAATTTCAAAAATGTTCACATATTAAAAAATATTAACGAATTTGAAAAAAAATCATGATTTTGATAAAGAAATTGTGGACTTTAAAAATATTCATGAATTCTAAAATATTTTTCAAAATTTTATAAATATTCATTGAAAAAACAGAAAACCGAAACACTACATGAAAAAAAAACAGAAAAATCCGGAAAAGAAAATCAGTAAAACCAGGTTGGAAGCTTCTAGAAGGTTCCAAAAACCGAGAGAAAAAATGCATGAACAAAAATAGAAAAATCTGGAAAAGAGAACCACTAGAACCAGGTCGGGTGCTTCTCGAAAATTCCCAAGACCGGAAAAAACCCGGAATAAATGATTATGATATTAGCGATGGGAGGGGTACTCGTCGTTCCCTGTAGCTCACGCTACAAGCGTTGAATAGGGATTGGCATTTTCCCGATCAGTATGTGATCCCCAAAATCCCCATTTTGTATGTTTGGCAGGCTAGTTGGACGCCTCAAAGAAAAAAAAACTTGTCCGTACTTTGCATCCTCTTCGCATTTCTCCCTCTCGACATGTTTCCTCCCCAACAACCTGCCACCCATGGATTGACACAAATTTCACATTGCCATCGCTCCTTCATGAGATGTGATGGCCGCTGACTTCACGCTGGACGTGTGATGATGGAGGCGCGCAGGGTAGTGGAGTTGGCCGACAAGGTGACGGCGTTAATGGCAGGCCTGACAAAGCTAATGCTTTTATCCCCATCCTGGAGATGGGTTAGCGGAAGATAACGGTGACGACTTTTGTAGCGTGTGCATATGGTGCCGTTGAGGATATGCTAGATGGATTGTGCCCCTTGTTTGCTGACATGCGGCTTGGTGTGGCCTTCGGTGTTTTGATGATGTGCGTTGTTGTGATGTGAGGGCATATGACCATGTTCTTGACAACCCTTCATCGGTCTTATAGGTGTAGGGAGTTGTCGCTAGGATGGTGACTTCGGATTGATCTTTGTATTTCTCTTGTAAGGCTTTATTGAATAATCGAATTAGAATAGCTACGTGCATCTTTTAGGTTGGCGACAATAGGAGTAACTAAGTTAGTAACATCACATATTTCAAGACAAATTTGCTTATGTGACATGTAGTTAATAAAGAGAGAAGTGTTTGGGGTAACTAGCTATGTTACTAGTAAGTATCAAGGGAAAATGTGTTTATAACCTAATAAATAAAGTCATGCATGACATAACATATCTTACTACCCACCATAGAGGTAGTAACTTAGACTAGTCATTTTGAAATGGATTATGGTACAACCTCCATTGCAAAAAGAAAAAACTATCAATCCTAAACCCTAGTACTACGGCCATTCTCTCGAGCTTAGTATAACGCTTCACTCCTCCCCTGCGCGTCTGTCGCCCCCGTGGCGGCGGCGCGCTGCTGATGACCCACAAGTATAGGGGACCGCAACAGTCTTCGAGAGAAGTAAAACCTAACTTTATTGATTCGACACAAGGGGAGGCAAAGAATATTGATAAGCCTTAACTAGATAAATTGTAAGTTCAGCTGCACCTGGAAATAGACTTTCTCACAACAGTCTATCAGTAGCAACAGTTTTATAGCAGTAGCAGTAGTGAAATAATAGCAAGATGAAATAAAGACAACATCAGTAATTGTAGTAGACAGCAGGATTAAAATACTGTAGGCATAGGGAGCATGGATAAGATAATTCATATAATAATCAAGACATGGGCAATTGCACGTAAATAATGATAAAGCATCCAAGTACTAAGTAACCATAATCATGTGTTCCGTATTTAGTCGTACAAGCTCGCAATGAGAAACTTGCACAACATGTTTTGTCCTACCAACCCGTTTGCAGTGGGGCCTCAAGGGAAACTACTGCTAATTAAGGTGCTCCTTTTAGTAAAGCACTGGAGCAAATCATTAACACTCCGTGAACACACGTGATCCTCACATCACATCTATCCCCTCCGGTTGTCACAATTATTGTCACTTTGGGGCCTCGGGTTCCGGACAACGATATGTGTATACAACTTGCAGGTAAGATAAAAAACAAAAATTATCCTTATTAATCGATAACATGTTCAGATTTGAAATCATGTCACTCGGTCACTAGTGTCAAGCATTAAGCATAACAAGTTGCAACAATGTCAAAGTCACTAATAATGGATACTAGGCACCATGCCCTAAAAATCTTGGCATCTATTACATGAATAATCTCATCCAATCCCTACCATCCCCTTAGGGTACAGCGGGGATTACTCACATATGGATGGGGGAATCATGGATGATTGATGGAGAGGCGTCGGTGATGATGATGGCCATGATCTCCTCCAATTCCCCGTCCTGGCAGGTGATACGTGAAAAACGTATTTCCTTTTCCGAACACTTTTCTTATTGTTTTCCTCTAAACTTGTGTGTTTTGAATACAACTAACACGGACTAACGCTGTTTTCAGCAGAATTACTTTGGTGTCTTGTTTTTTGTGCAGAAAAAACAACTTTCAGACAAATGCCCACAAAAGAGCCCATTGGTGTTTTCACCCCGGAAGACCCTCGGAGCCAGAAGGGGGCCAGGAGAGGAGCCACAGGGTGGCCACATCTCCTGGCGCGGGTCCCCCTAGGCCGCGCCACCTAGGGGTGTGGGCCCCCCAGAGCCCCCCTCGGACTCCCCTTTCGACTACAAGTAGCCTCCAACCCTAAAACTCGAGGGGGTTCGTCATATTCCACAGAAACACAACAGAGCGTCGCCGCCGTCCCGAACCTCGATTCGGGGATCAGAAGTTCCTGTTCTGGCGCCCTACCGGGACGGGAAGTGGAGGAGATCATCGCCATCGTCATCACCAACGCCACTCCATCGACCATCCATGTTTCCCCCATCCATGTGTGAGTAATTCCCTGCTATAGGTTGAAGGGGATGGTAGGGATTGGATGAGATCGTTCATGTAATAATGTCATGATTGTTAGGGCATAGTGCCTACTGTCCTCTATTAGTGCTATTGACATTGTTGCAACTTGTTATGCTTAATTCTTGCCACTTTGGGCCCGAGTACCATGATCTTAGATCTGAACATGTTATTGAATCACGATGATAATTCTTGTTTCTTTATCATACCTGCAAGTTGTATACACATATCGTTGTCCGGAACCCGAGGCCCCAAAGTGAAAGAAATTGGGACAACCGGAGGGGATGGCTGCGATGTGAGGATCACATGTGTTCACGGAATGTTAATGCTTTGCTCCGGTGCTTTATTAAAAGGAGCACCTTAATTACCATTAGTTCGCTTGAGGCTCCGCTGAAAACGGGCTGGTAGGACAAAAGATGTTTTGCAAGTTCTCATTGCGAGCACGTACAACAATTTATGGAACACATGATTATGGTTACTTAGTGCTTGGATGATTTATCTTATTTATCTGCAATGCCCGTGACATGATTATTATTTGAACTTTCTTATCCATGCAATGCCCGTTCATCCATCCCTATGCCTACAGTATTTAATCCGCTAATTACTTCAAACACTACCGCTGTTGTTTTCATTTCACTGTTGTTATTATTTCACTACTGCTACTATAAAACTGTTACTGCTGATAAACCACTGCGAACAAAATTACTTTCAGGTGCAGGTGAATTGACAACTCACTTGTTAAGGCTCATAAATATTCTTTGGCTCCCCTTGTGTCGAATCATTAAATTTGGGTTTTACTTCCCTCGAAGACTGTTGCGATCCCCTATACTTGTGGGTCATCAAGACTATTTTCTGGCGTTGTTGCCGGGGAGCATAGCTTTATTTGCGAGCTCACCGGAGAGTATTATTATCTACTGCCATCATACATCATGGGTAAGACTCGTGATGGAAAGTTTCCTATATTACCATCCACTACAAGAAGAGGTACAACTCCGAACACTTATGTTGCTCTTGATTCACCGTCTGTTATGAGTAAGCCGCTTACACCACCACATGCTACACATGCTTCCTCAGCTGAATCTGAAAATACTTCTGATACTTTTGATGATGCTTCTACTGTGCTTGATGAGAGTGGTTCTCTCGGTCCTTTCTTAGATGCTACTATTGCTAAAGCTAAAAATATTGCAAACACTAAAACTCCTGATAAAAATCTTGTTACTCCTGTTGTTTCAGCTGAGCTTATAGAGAATCCTAGTGATGATTTAGATGATGCCTATGTTGATCTTAATGATGATCTTATTGATGAAATATATACTATGAAGGATGATGATGCTGTTATGAGACTTATTGAAAGTCGTGTTGTTAAATATAAATTATCTCCTCATGCTTAGTTTGCCACTTGTCCCATTAACATTAGGGACAAGGATTATGATTTCTCTCTTGATTTATCTTATATATCTATTGTTGAGAAAGAACCTTTTTGTGGTAATGAAAATAAAAGTGCTATGAAACATATGAATGAGATCTCCTCTTTGAGTAGTTTGTTCTCTAATGATATTAAGAAACGTAGCTACTTTGTTACTAAAATATTGCCTTTCTCATTAAAAGATGGAGCTAAAACTTGGTTTAACAATTTGTCTCCTGGATCTATTGATAGTCCTATTGGTTTGATTAATGCTTTCTTTCAGAAATATTTTCCTGCTAGTGCTCAACATGCTGCTTTACAAAATATATTTAATTTCAAGCAATTGGAAGGAGAGAAACTGCCTGTATCTTGGGCAAGGTTCTGTTCTTTAGTTAGAGCTACACCTGGGAATAAGCTAGAAGATAATAAACTTCTTGATATATTCTATAATGGACTAACTGTTGAATCTAGGACATACCTAGATAGTTGTGCTGGTTGTGTTTTCAGGCAAAGAACTCCAGAAGAAGCTGAGGAATTACTGTCTAAAATAAGCCAAAATCATGATGATTGGACTATGGTTGTGCCTGAGCCGACTCCTGCTCCAGTACCTACACCAACACCAACACCCAAGAAGAGGGGAATTATTGAATTAAATGATGAAGTGATGAGAGAAGCCAGGAAATCTCTTAAAGAGAGGGGTATTAAATCTGAAGATGTGAAGAATGTTCCACCTATAGAGGAATTATGGAAGCCAATCCCTCACTCACCCACTATTGAGGTACACTCTCCCCAATATTTTGATAGTAGAAATATTCCCTATAAAAAACCTCCTGATCAATGTTTGGATGAATTTGATAATTATGTTATCAAGCAAGATAATTTTAATAAGACAGTGCAGAACCACCTTATGGAAAACTCTAGAGCTATTGATAATTTGCATGGTATTATAGAAAGAACCTCTAATGATGTTAAAATGCGTGTTAAACATTTTCGAATGGTTCAAACTCTAATTGATCAACTTGCTAAAGTGCAAAAAGATTTGCTAGTTAATGCTTCTAAAGAAAAATATCCTTATGAAATAAGAACTAGAAGTGGTATTGCTACACAAGATCCTTTATATACTGAGGGACATCCTAAAAGAATTGAACAAGATTCTCAGCAAACTAATGATATTGTTATTCATACTAAGAAGAAAAACAGGAAGAAACATAAAACTGCTGTAGAATCCTCTGAACTTGCTAAACATCCTAATAGTATATCTATCTCTGATGCTGAAACTGAAAGTGGTAATGAAAGAATGATGCTTCTGATAAAGAAGAACCTATAGCTGAACCTGAAAAGCAAACTAAAATTGCAAAGTATACTAAGGAAGATTTCATTGCTAATAAACATGGTAATGAGAGAGAACCTTGGGTACAAAAACCAAGGCCTTTCCCTGGTAAGAAACAGAAATCTAAGGAAGAAGAACACTATAATAAGTTTTGTGAATGGATGAAACCTTTGTTCTTGCAAATTCCTTTAACTGATGCTATTAAATTGCCTCCTTATGCAAAATATATGAAAGATATTGTCTCTAACAAAAGGAAGATTCCTAATGAGGAAATCTCCACTATGCTTGCTAATTACTCTTTTAATGGCAAGGTTCCTGAGAAGCTTAGAGATCCTGGTATACCTAAATTCCTTTTTCTATTAAAAATAATTATGTTAGAACTAGTTTGTGTGATTTGGGAGCTGAAGTTAGTGTCATGCCTTTTACTCTCTATAAAAGACTCCTCCTAGAAAAATTGATACCAACTGATATATCTTTGCAAATGTCTGATAAGTCTACTGCTATTCCTATGGGTATATGTGAGGATGTTCCTGTTCAAGTTGCTAATAATTGTCTGATATTAACAGACTTTGTTGTGTTGGAAATGCCTGAAGATGATAATATGTCTATTATTCTTGGAAGACCTTTTCTTAATACTACAGGGGCTGTTATTGATTGCAATCAAGGAAAAGTTACTTTTAATTTTAATGATAAGGAGCACACTGTTTATTTTCCCAAGAAGATTGATAGAAAATATGGTCTAAATTCCATTGAAAATGTTGAGACCAAGATTGGAGAATTTTATTGTCCTATTCCAAAGCCACCCAAAGAATATGAAATCATTATGATTGGGACTATGTCTATCAAGGTTGAGGTAACATGAGTATTTAGTTGTAAACAAAGTTTTGTTTCATAGAAAATTATTTTGGTAGCAAGACTTGATCACCCTTGTTAACAAAATGATTTTAAATGAAGTGGACAATGTTTTCACTATGTTTTCACCTTCCCCATAATGTTTTCACCATGTTTACTTCTGTTATTAAATTATTACTTGAGTGCAATCATGTTTTCCACCATCCTTATGCATGTTTTCCTCGTGTTTTCACTGTGATTACTGAAGTTATGCATGTTTTCACCACCCATACTTTTGTTTTCACCACTACCACCTTTGTTTTATTTGGTTATTCTCTCATTGAAGTGTCATAGAACCTCTGTAGTTCTGGTTTTGGTTCTGTTTTCCACATTTTCACTTTCGTTTTCTCGGTTTTTATTAATTATTAAAATTCTGGAAATACCTCAAAAATAAAGTTTCTCGAACAATTCCAGAAAAATTATAATAAATTTTTACGTCAAAATTGAGGCAGAAAGCCACCTGGGAGACCCCAGGGGGACCCACCAGGCAGGCACACCCCAGGGTGGCATGGCCAGCCCCTGGTGGCGCCAGCACATGGTGTGGGGCCCCTGGCCCTCCACTTACTCTCTCCACTGCCCAAGTCCTCTCTCTCACCTACCCAACTGAAAACATTTCCTAGATCCCGTGTTCTTGGTGTTCTTCCTCTGGATTTTTGATCTCCTTCTTCAGCCCATCATTTGTGCTGATTTTTTGTGTGTTTGATCTCTGCTATGTGACTCCTCCAATGATCCAAGTAGAATTTTGTTTAGTGAAGTATTTCTTGAGTATATTGCCACAGTAGGTGACAACTTATGTGAGTTTACATGCTTGATTTGAGTAGAAATAATATAGTTTTGATGTATGTTTAGCTCTCATATAAGTCCCTGTAGTAGTTTCCACCTTATAGTTGCTTGAAATTAATTTTTATGATGATTGTTGAAAAATTTCAGAGATGGATAGTTACAACTTTGGTGAGATATTTAGGAGTTATGCTCCTAGAAGGACAAGGCCATCACAATCGTACTTCAGCAAGGCCATCATATAATGAAGATGTTATTGCGTCCACTATTGATGATGCGGAAGATGACGGTATCATTAACACATCTCGCTTTCCTTGCCGTACATTTTTAAGAACTGTAGGTATTTTAGATGATTTTCTTATGCTTATTGAGAGAGTTGGTCTCACCAACTTTATGGAGGATGAAAGCCCTCAGTATGCCACGCTCACAATAGCTTTTGTTAAGACCTTTAAATTTCAGAACACTCAATATGGTCCAACTGTTGCATTCAAGTTATATAGTAGTCCTATGTCTTTGTCCTTGGTGGAATTTTGTGCTATTATAGGTATCGATGCCACGGGACGGCAAGCAGGATTCAAGATAGACCAGCAGACCTCCAAGGGATCTACCAAGAGATCACCAACGATGACGGTTGCTCATCCCAACGTGGGAAGATAAGGAACATTCAACTTTCTGATCTTAGATACTTTACTTACAATATTGGTACTAGTATTCTTGGTAGGGAGAACACTAACAATGTTTCTAGTTATCGCCTTGCTTTCATTGATGCTGCACTAAATCGTAGCACAAAGTATAACCTTGGTGCACTTGTTGCACGCCGCCTTGCTGCTTCTGGGCCTATTTTTGGTGGCATTATTGCTACACGTGTAACAGCTGCTTTGCATGTTTCCATTGATCCTAAGGATGAAATAATTGCTCCACATAGGCTTAACCTTGCTGCTATGAAATCCCATCAGTTGGTCACTTCTAACTCTACTAATGAATGTTTAGTATATAGAGTTTTATATATGGATAGTGAGGAGCGAAAAGTTACTTTGCCGCAGCCTGTTTTGTTTAAGATTGACAGGTCACCATGGTCGCTCTCCAAGGAGCAAGTAGACGAGCATCTGAGTACCATGGAGTTTTGCCGGCAGCAGGAGAGAAAAGACGCGCCTCCCTAGGACTGCACCACGCAATACACTAGCGCATCCTCGAGCACATATCAGGAGGAGGCTTCCTCCTCGGCGTATTACAGGGGCGACACCTCTTGGGACCCTTGGTGATTGATCTCCACTTAGCCAAAAGCCTAAGCTTGGGGGGAGGTATACCGACATCACACTCATTTATATATCATGTTCGGTTGGTTCTTTGTATATCCATCATTTTGTTTCTTTCGCTTCTTTGTGTTTCTTTTCCTTGTTTTCATCTCCTTCTCTTCTCTTGTTTTTATTGTTTTGTTCTTGTTTTCCAAAACACAAAAAGACCAAAAATATTTCTGTTGTTTCTCTTTGTTTGCTTCTTTTGTTTCTTTATTTGGTTTGCTTTATCTTTTATTTGTAGTTTAATATTCAAAAACCCAAAAATATTTTGTTTGGTCTGTTTGTTTGCTTTGTTTTTGTTCTTGTTTCATTTCGAAAACCCAAAAAGATTTTTGTTTTGTTTGCTTGTTCTCTTTATGTTCGTGCTTCAATTGAAAAACCCAAAAATATTTGCTGTTCTTATTTGGTTTTGTAAAGTTTGTTGCAGAGTTCAACAGTCGTCCGTGATTCCATTGGAGCTTGGTTTTCATTATATATTATTCGAGACACAAGTGAAGAGCAATAATGACGATATACGACAATTCAAGTTGTGGTGAGAGGCTGGTATGAAATCTATTTTCTTTCATTTTTGTACATATATCCATCTATGTGAGCATGCTTAGTTTGTTCGATTGAGATATATGTGACTTAATGGCTGCTTAATAGTTCATGCCCTCTCATGTTTTGTTCCAATTTATTAATGGTAAATGACATGTCATATAAATATTTGTTCGCATTGTTCTATTCATAGAAGGACATGATATTGTGGTAGCCTCCTCTGACTGTTTCATTTGAATCGACTTGGCACATGCTCACGCATGCTAAGACTGAAAACAAAAAGTCAATAAGCCTCAATGATTTATTTTGCCTCAGCGTTCTAGTATCAATTTATGCCTCGGTTAATTTTACTGTATCGCAAACATGATTATGATAGTTGTTGCTCTCTTGATTGTCGCTCTCTGTCTATTTGCTAGCCTTCACATGTACTGAGTATGAGCTCTACTCGTGCATCCAACTCCCCAAAACCAAAGTTTGCCAAATGTGTCCACCATACCTACCTATATGTGGTATTTAACCGCCACTCCAAGTAAATTGCTCATGTGCTACCTTTAAAACCTGCTAAAAATTATTCCTGTTTTGTGCCCCTGTTTTAGCTCATGAGGACGTAAATAGAGAATATTTATCTCACCCGTTAATTGGATTTCACACCCTGGACTAGTGGCTTCATCCTCTTATCCAAATGATAGAAGAGCTGGCAGCGGGGTGCCCAGCCCCAAATTAATACACACAAATTCTCTTTACTCTTTTTGCCCCTGATTTATCAGTCAAAGTATAATTGTGTAAACAAAAGAGAAAGAGGGATGACCTTCTACCCAGATGCGTCCTTCACATGGGAGCCTCTCTTGTGAATCCAGTTGACTTGTGACGTACTGTATTGTATGTTTACCATTCGTTGACATAAGCATACACCTCTCTCAAAATGTTTTCAATACCTCTGTTTAATAAAATAAAAAGTTCTAGCACATGAGTGATCCATGCTTCCCTCTGCGAATGGACTTTCTTTTACTTTTATGTTGAGTCTCCGCCATATTCTTTGAGCACTTTCTTGAGAGGACAATGACCATTTTTAGTGTCATGTGTTTGTCCCAAAGTACGGTTGATTGTGATATAACTTTGATACTTGTATTTTTTTATATCTTTACTTCTAGTCTTCCCTTGAACTTCAGAGGTGCCCTGGCATTTATGTTTTGCCCCACACTTAAGGGCAAGCGAAATACCACTTTATTAGATCCTTTTTATGATTACTTCAATCTTGCAAATAGTTATGCTTCATGTTGTTTATTATTAATATGTTTTTATGTCCTCATGGTTTGCATAGCTATTAAGTGACAATATCTTGCATGTATCTTATCATGAGCATGATTAAGTACTTGATAACATAGTGAATATATTTACATCATATGAAATAAATGTGTTCGTAAAAGTCTTTTATCACACTCAGTTGTCACTAAATTTCTTGAGGACAAGCAATAAGCTAAGATTTGGGGGAGTTGATACGTCGAAAACGTATCTCCTTTTCCGAACACTTTTCTTATTGTTTTCCTCTAAACTTGTGTGTTTTGAATACAAATAACACGGACTAACGCTGTTTTGATAATCTTCCATTTTGATAATTAAATGACAACATACCTATTGGACTAATACTTGTTTGATACATGAAAATGCCTAGGTTCATCAAGTATACAAATTATATGGGCTACAAATTTGTTTGCAATGAAAAGAGCTAGAAGAGATAAAGCTGAGAAGGCAAAATTACATGCAGCGGAGGCTCCGGTGAAACCACCGGAACCTCCGCCCAGCCTCCGGTGCGGGTCCGGTGTGGGGTCCCCCCAAACCACTCTCTGGTGCATACGAGCGGAGGCCAGAGCGGAACCTCCGATGGACCTCCGGTGGGCAGAGCCTCCGGTGAATCCACTGGAGCCTCCACCATCTCCGCTGTCCCTCTAAGGGGTTAACCTCCGGTGAGCTTCCGGTGGTGGATCCGCCAAAATGGTGCTCTGTTGGATAAGAGCGGATCCTCCAGCGGAACCTCCGGTGCGCCTCCGGTGGGCGGAGGCTCCGCCCTCTCAACTGGCGCGCTGGGGGGGTTGGCCTCCAGTGCGCTTCCGGTGGTACCTCCGCTAAAACAGTGCAGCTCCGGTGGGCGGAGCCTCCGCCATATCCACCGGACCCTCCGCCCCTTTGGCCCAAGCAAAGAATAGATCTGGGCTGCGCGCCTGCGCATAGAAGAAGATCAACAGAGCCTCCGGTGAAACCATCGGAGCCTCCGGTGCAACTGGAACTGCTCAACGACAACTTGTGGGAAGGGGTATAAATACACCTTCCCCTTCCTCATAAATGCAAAGCTTTTTCCACTCTCTCTCTCTCTCCTAGCCATTAATGAAAGCTTCACCCACCTAGATCTCCCTCTCCATTCATCCACTCACTCCCATACTTTGTGGAGAGCTAGAGGAGACCTAGATCCACACTTCCACCAAAGGAACCATCCACCACAACCTAGTAGATCTAGAATCCTACTTGAGGCCTAGAAACCTTAGTAGATCTTGTGCTTGTAGCTTCCACCTTGTTGCAAGAAGCTTCAGATTGCTTGAGAGCCTCCATCCATCTTGTGGAGTGACCTCGAGCTCATGTAAAGGTTTGGTCAACGCCTTCAAGTCGACCTCATAGTGGAAACGAGAATCTCCCTCACCGGAGAAGCTCAAGGAGAATAAGTTGTGCACAACCGTGCTATTGAGGAGTGCCTAGGTGGCTCCCCACCTCTCCAACATGGACGTACTTCTCATTGAGAAGGAACTACGGGAATCATATCCTTGTCTCCTTGTTTACACTTGTGGTTTATCTTGCTACCTTTCGTTTTACTTCCGTTGCATATATTATCTTTTCCACATAGGTTGCTCACCTAGATGCACATCTAGAGAACCTTATCTTATCTTGCTTAGCCCCACTAAAAGGAAAAGAAAACAAAAATTGGTAGTCAACCTATTCACCCCCCCCCTCTAGTTGACCATAGTGCACTTTCAATTGGTATCAGAGCCTCGGATCCTGCTAAGGGCTTAACCTCCCAAGAGTATAATGGTCAATTAAAATGCCCCCGAAAGTTCTAATGCGGAAATCGCCAAAATGGCCGACACTATATCTAACCTACAATAAACGGTTGGAACCATCCAAACCGAATTGTCCATGGTTAGCTCTAGAGTTAGTTCGGAGGTTTCTAGCATAAAGAAAATGATGGAGGCCTTGATTGGGAAAACCAAGGAGTCCGAGGAACCACCTCTCACCGCCAATGATGTTAGCTCGGATGAAGAGTCCCTTCCGGACATCGCCGAGATGGAAGCTAACATTGCTTTAGCTAAGGCGAAAGCCAAAGCAAAAGCCGATAAAAAGGCAAAGAGCGGTGGGAGCTCCGAAGTCTCCAAGTCTCAATCGGCTAACGGTTCGGGGCTCATTCTAAAGTTCCACCACCTCCCAATTATGATTCTATTCATCCCATTGCCACAATGCCACACATGGTTAATGTTGGAGTTCCTCCCATGCTTAACACTAATGAATTTTCATCTTGGAAGTTCCATATGGAGTCTCTTATTTCAGGATCTTGCACCGCTTTGTGGAGAAGCACTCTCCATGGATTTCACCCTCATGATCCAAGAAACTTGAATCCAAGAGAAGATGTGGAATTTCAAATCAACAAGACCGCTCTTGTCACTATCCAAAAGGCTATCCCAAGAGAACATCTTGAACACATCCGCGGTATCAAGACCGCCAAGGAGGCTTGGGATAAACTTGACACCTTGTTCCAAGGCAATGCTAGCATCTGATACGTGCATTTTATATCATCATTTATACCCTCCATATAGGCATTATTGGGATGTTTTATCAATGTTATGTCATTGTTTTGCATGTTTTAGATGATTTTATGGGACTTTCCTACAAAGTCCCTATTTTTGGTATTTAATTTCTGGGTGTCAGAAAACACCTGTTTTCATGTTTTTGATGTTTCAGGAGCTACAGGTATCCAACTTGCGAAAGGAAAGAAACCCTGTCAGTTTTTCTTTGGGAGAAAGGCCGTGGGCAAAAGACACAAAGGAGGAGGGCCAGGAGGCCCAAAAGGGGGTAGCCCACGCGGCCAGATTCCCTGGCCGCGTGTGGGGCCCCCAAATGGGCCCACAGCACCTCCTCCCCGAGGTCTTTTTGCTGACGACTCCTTCTTCCCCGAAAACTAACACCCTAATTTTCCCGAGACGAGACGGAGCCGCCAGGGCGGCGAAACTCTCGAAACTCTCCGTGGGGTAGACAGATCCTGCTGCTCCGGAGCTCCGGAGAAGGGGGAAATCATCCCCATCTCCTCCTTGGCTTGGGAGGAGGCATCTCCATCACCATCCCCACCAGCACCTGCATCTCCACCATCACCATCACCATGATCAACTCTGTTCCCCTCATAGTTTGATCATTGCTACACCCTAGATACGTGTTATTGTACTCCGTTGCATGTTTGGGATTGACTACTTGTCATTATTTGGTGGTGGATCATTGTTTCAGATTGTGTTGTACCACATATGTCACCATACATGATCATGTTTGCACGTTGTGAGTAGTTCCCGCATGTTCCTGAGGGCATAGGATGAATTGGCAATGATTTGTTACATGAAATGAGTTGTTATTTGGTCTAGTATTTATCTTTTCTCTGATTCTATGATGGTGTTGTATGAACATCGACTGTACAACACTTCACCTACATGGGCTCATAGGAGAACACCGTAGTGTAGTGACGTGATGATGTCTTTAGGTGACAGGAACTTGAGATAGAGTCGTTGAATTGCATTATGAGGGTACTTGTATCGGGGACCTTAGAGCATAAGGCTATGGTGGGACATCATGTCTTAATAATTCTCGTGCTGTCATTTAATTGGCCACGTGATCCATCATAAGGGGTGATAGTTTATTTATTTAGCTATTCCTATTTGTGGCTCCGTCCGAAGAAGATTAAAACTAGACAAGATATACAAACATGTTATGCAATGAATCACTATGCCAGCTAAATCTGTGCAGCCCTCGGGAACGTTTTCCACATATAAGACACAGACACACACTTGAGCTTGTCCTCTTGCGCATTAGAGGATTGGGCTTTGTCTCTCATTGAGACCTACTACTTGCTGGAATTTACTTTCCGCATTTTACTTTACTTGCACTACACAATTAAAACACAAAAACACTTGTTGCTTTTATTATTCCTTTGCTATTCTATTTACCAGTTCCTTCTGCTCCTCGTGGGTTCGACAACCTTTCTAATTCGAAAAGTACTACAATTGATCTCCTGCACTTGGGAGCCATCAAGACACTTTTCTGGCGCCGTTGCCGGGGAGCGTAGCGCTATTGGTAAGAAGTTTGGTAAGGAAACTTGAAAGCTGAATTTTACTTGCTGTTGCATCCTGTTATTATTATGGCTTTTAGGAGAGATGCTTCGCTGAAACTTGCTTTATATGAGAGTGTTTATGCTTTTAAACCTAAAGTTGTTGAAAAAGAACCTCATGATGATGGTTATATTATTCCCCTTGAATTTGTTAAAGCTGTTAGGAATGAGTATTTTGCAGGGGATGGAACAAAGGCTGCAAGTGATCACATACGGGCTATTGAGGATATATGTGGGCTAATTAGGCTCAAGCCTATTTCTGAGGAGGAGGTAAAATGCAAGTTATTGTACCAGTCCTTAACTGGTGATGCTCGAAAATGGTATATGTCCCTGGATGAAGAAATTACACATAATTGGGATACTTTTATGAAGGTTTTCTTTCTTAAATATTTTACTCCTAAAGAGGCTTATGAGAACCGTTGCTTTATATTTAATTTTTTTCCACACCTTGGAGAGAGTATTACTCAAGCTTGGGGGAGGCTTAAGGACCTCCTTCGTAAGAATCCTTGTCATGATCTCACAAATAAACTTATATTGATAAACTTTTATGTGAGACTACCTGATAGGCTAAAGCAATATTTGGATGGTTCATCTGGTGGAAGCTTTACAAATAATACTGCAGAAGAAGCTTGGAATTTATTGGAAATTATTTCGAAGAACTCTGAATATTGGGACCTAGACAAAGGTAATGAAGCTTATTTTGATTATGGTTATTCATGTGTAGAAAGTTTCTCTAGTTCTATTTTGTTCAAGAATGTTATTAAAGATTTTGGTCTTGATCCATATGTTGCAATTGAAATAGCTAAGAAATTTGCTGAGCACATTCGAATTCCTAAAAGTGGCTTTGATTATTATGTTGAACCTGTTAAATCTTCTATTGTTGTCCCTAAATTGATTAAAGAAACACCAGTGTCATCTGTAGTAATAGAAGAATATATTGAACCACCTCCCTATCCTGAAAAAGTTAAAGAGAATTTGCTTATTGCTTTTGCTGACAAAAGTAGAAAGAGATGTTCTCAAACTAAAGAACAGGTGGAAGTCAAGAACCAAGTCTCTATTATTAAGCAATTAAATGAAGAAGATCCTATTGATGTTTATTTGTGTGAAGATGCTACCAAAGTTATTAAAGGGAATTCATCCAAAGTTGGTAAGCCAATTATATCATGCTCTATTGGCACTTCTTGTTATCATGGTTTATGTGATATTGGAGCAAGCATTAGTGTCATTCCATATTCTCTCTATCAAGAAATTAAGCCTGATATTGATCCTATCACCATGGAAGAAACAGGTATGACCATTCAGCTTGCTAATAAAGATTATATTAGTCCCTTTGGAATGGTTAGATATGTTGAAGTATTGGTAGGGAAAATAAAATATCCTACTGATTTTATTGTGCTTGGTTGTCCACAAGATTCTTTCTGTCCTATTATATTTGGTAGACCTTTCTTACATACTGTTGGTGCTGAAATTGATTTGCCTAGAGAAAGGGTGTTTATTGAATGTGCTGGAGAGAAACTTCAATTTAATTTTTCTAAATTTGCTGATAAACCTGCTAAGAAAGAACCAAAATCTAAAGATATAACTGAAACTCTTGCTCATATAGCTGTAGCTTCATCAGACGTGGTGGAACGTTATATGCTTAATCAGGAAGAGCCATTTAATGATGCAGAAAAAGAAGCTTTAGAACAAATATTATGGCAGCAACCTCCACAATTACAATTGCATATCCCACCTGATAATCTAGGAGTACTCCCGCCTCCTAAAGGAGATCCTAGTTTTGAATTAAAGCCTTTGCCTAAAAATCTGAAATATGCATACTTGGATAAGAAAAATATATATCCTGTTATTATTAGTGCTAACCTTTCAGCTGAGGAAGAAGAGAAATTACTTGATGTGCTTAAAGCCCACCGTAAGGCTATTGGTTATTCTCTTGATGATCTTAAGGGCATAATTCCAGCTCTATGTATGCATAAAATTAATTTGGAAGAAGATGCTAAACCTGTTGTTGATTTCCAACGCCGTCTACATCCAAAAATGAAGGAAGTGGTAAGAAAGGAGGTAATTCGACTCATAGAGGCTGGTATTATTTATCATATAGCTGATAGTAAATGGGTTAGTCCTGTTCATTGTGTTCCTAAGAAAGGTGGAATTACTGTGGTTCCTAATAAAGATGATGAACTTGTTGCTCAACGTACTGTTGTTGGTTATAGAATGTGCATTGATTATAGAAAATTAAATAAAGCAACTCGTAAGGACCATTATCCATTGCCCTCTATTGATCAAAGGCTAGAGAGATTATCTAAACATTCTCACTTTTGTTATTTAGATGGGTATTCAGTCTTCTCTCAAATTCCAGTTCATAGTGAAGATCAGGAAAAGACCACTTTTACTTGCCCATATGGTACATTTGCTTATTGAAAAGATAGTGGAAGTCTTTATGGATGATTTTTCGGTGTATGGTACTTCTTTCGATAATTGCTTGTTCAACCTTAACAAAGTTTTGCAGCGTTGTGAAGGCCAACACCTTGTTCTTAATTGGGAGAAGTGTCACTTTATGGTAACAGAGGGAATTGTTCTTGGGCATCGTATTTCTAGAAGAGGAATAGAAGTTGACACAGCAAAAATTGAAGCTATTGAGAAATTACCATATCCAAGAGACATCAAAGGTATAAGAAGTTTTCGATATTACATAATTGATTCAAAAGTCACTGTGCACTCTGATCATTCTGCTATTAAATATTTGATGAATAAGAAAGATGCTAAGCCTAGGCTAATAATATGGGTACTTTTGTTGCAAGAATTTGATTTACACATAGTAGATAGGAAAGGAGAAGATAATCCTGTAGCTGATCATCTTTCTAGAATGGAAAATATACCTGATGATCCTATTCCTATTGATGATAGTTTTGCTAATGAATAACTTGCCCTTGTTAGTGTTTCTAGTGCTAAAGTTGCATCTCCTTGGTTTGCTAATTATGCAAAAAAAAATGTTGGGAAAGTTATGCCACCACAATTTACTTACCAGCAAAGAAAGAAATTCTTTTATGACCTTAGACATTATTTTTGGGATGATCCATTCTTGTATAAGAAAATTGTTGATGTCATTATTAGACGTTGTGTACCTGAGCATGAACAGCAGGCTATTATAAGAGATTGTCATGACAGTCCCTATGGAGGACATCATGAAGGAGATCGTACTTCAGCAAAGGTATTACAATGTGGTTTTTATTGGCCTAGTCTATTCAAAGATTGTGCTGAATATATTAAAACTTGTGATAAATGTCAAAGAGTAGGAAACATTGGTAGAAGGAATGAAATGCCTATGAACTATATATTACCTGTCGAGACATCGTAGTAGTTTTCATAGACTGGGGTGCCATGAGACTACGGTAGAGACGTGGGGTAACGGGATAGCGTAGTAACACAGAACACGGGATTTACCCAGGTTCGGTACGTCGCGACAGTACGGCGTACCTACTCCTGCACTTCTCACTAATTGGGACTAAAGCCCGTATAACAGAGTTACAATGTGAGGGAATAGATCTAGCTACTCGACGAGGATGAACTTCCCGGCGAGTTGCGTAGCGCTTAAGCTTGAACCTAGAACCTTGAAACTAAAAGAACTTATGTAATCTATCTCCCGTCCGGCTTTATATAATAGCCGGATTAGGGCTTACAGAACAAGAAACCTAGAAGACTACGTTTAACTTGTAACTTGGAAAGTAAGGAATCCGTCTTCTCCTCCAAGCCAGATCACGTGGGCCGTGATCCGGGTTCTTCTAGAATCCGGCTTCTGCGCGTCGGACTACTGGGCCGCCCAATGGACCTAAGCCCATTACCATGTAGGCCACCCTGGTAGTCCGGCTCTTTTGTCTACCATCTTCTATACCCCTATTCAGTATATATCCGACAGTAGCCCCCAGGAAGGATCAAAACTCTGAAACTCCGCCTTTCGTCAAACACATTTTGTCCGGGAAAACCTGATTCAGCAGTCTTGATTCTTTCTTCTTTCCCTTTGAAGGAGATGGTAACATAAAACTCGGAACTATGAAAATCCGGCTTTTCTTCTCGCGATCCTTCGCGGAAAAGGAACTCGTGACATCAGCGCTTTAATCATGCTGACGCAAGCGCCGCTTGGTTTCACGCGGGAAACCCTGCAACGTATCTCTGACAGATTCTCACGAGAAACGAGGAGATAGCCATCATTCCTCTGTCGTTCCGTTTCCCGGATTTTCCGGCGAGCGACACGCGTCGAACATCCAACGGTCAAAAGAGCCGTTGGCGCGTATCTAGAGGTTTTCAGGCTATAAATAGCCGTCCTCGTCGTCATCGGAAATCTTTCCTCACTCCACACTGCCCACGCCATTGACGCAAACGCGAGCACGAGAGCAAGAACGAGACCTTGCCACGACGAGCCCTTTGCACGCCGGAGCGCTCACTCGCCACCGAAAAAGATGGCCTCTCCGTCGTCCTCACCGGCTCGCGCCTCCATCGACGAGCTTTTGGGCGACCTAGATCCACAGCTGGGGTCACCCAAGCATGCCGGCGGCGAGCCGGAAAAGGCCACGGCATCCGCGGCGGGCGGAGGAAACGCTTCCGCCGCCGCGGACATCGCGGGCCCAAGCGCCACGACAACCCCGCCGTTCGCACCTGAAACGGCGGGGGCCAAGATTCACTCCCGTGGCACTGAGCGCTTCTCCACCAGAGCTGATGAAGAAACGGAATTTGTCGGAATTTGGAATCAGAGTAATACTTCACTCATCCTCCTTCGTCGGATGTCAAGGGATAAATTAATAGTTAAAGGAAAATGGCGAATCTCGAAGAATGAGCCAGAGCCCAAGCCAAAGGAAGGAGAACGCGTCCTCCTTACCTCTCACATCACGAGAGGTATGGGTTTTCCCCCTTCCGCCTTTTTCCTAGATGTCCTCAACTTTTATGGTGTTCAACCACATAATATCTCTCCAAATTCCATCCTTCAATTAGCTAGTTTCCAAGCTCTTTTCGAAGGGTATCTTGGAATAACTCCCAATTTAGACTTCTGGCATTATTGTTTCGAGGTAAAACACAACATCACAAACGGTGTTTCGCCCATCTGCGGTACCATATCTTTTATCCTCAGAAACTTTAGGGAAGAATGGTATCCAAAGATAAGAATGCCGAAACCTGACCAATCTTGGCTAGGTTCTTTCTTTTATCACCAAGATATTCCGTTCCCCAGCAAAGAAACCGGAATTCCTCCCTTTGTTAATTCTGCTGCTA
Organism: Alopecurus myosuroides; assembly: GCA_028641055.1. Taxonomy (NCBI): domain Eukaryota; kingdom Viridiplantae; phylum Streptophyta; class Magnoliopsida; order Poales; family Poaceae; genus Alopecurus; species Alopecurus myosuroides. The sequence continues at coordinate 80,453,143 of CM054057.1, read as the reverse complement.
TTCCTCACGAGAATTGGACACTTGCAATAACAGAGGATTTGCCTGAAAGCCTGATGAAAATAAAGCGGCGCATTGCCAGACTTTCTTCTTCTCAACCACCTTTGGTTTGGAAGGATATCGTTTTATGCTGGTTTGGACGTCGCGTACAACCTTTATCCCTTCGTTCCCGACTTCTTTGCGAGTACACGGGACCGGAAGATAGCATGAGAGGCACCGATAGGTCCTTTAGCAAGAAGGATTTTATAGAACGCCTTCATCAGATAGTTGCCCGCCGATAGCCAGATTGAGGAAAGTCTAGCCATATATCATGCGGAAAATCTGGTTCCTAAGGTACTCTCCTTCCCTTGTTTCTGAGTTTCCTCAGATTATCTTCTCTCTTCATTTTTAACATACTGTTAATTCTTTCCTAGTTTGACGAACTTGGAGAAAATGATCTTGCTTCTGATGCTGAAATCAGCAAATTACATGCCGAGTTTTACAACAACCAAAAGCGCAAGAGGCAAACTACTATCAAAGAAGAATTTCCTTCTGCAGCTACGGGTAACAGGGGGAAAACGAATATGCCAATGGGCGGAAATTTTCAATCACCTGTCAGAAACGAATTCATTCCTGCTCCAGATGATAACCGGGTGAAAGAAGAACCTTTCGACGACCTCGGATATATTCGTCCGGAAGCTAAGAAATTTTTTGTTCCTGCGCCTCTGGTTCGCCCTTGGCCACAAAATGGATTAGTTATCCGCAACAATATCGCTTTCTCGCCCCGCCAGGTCATACACGATGGCCTTCACCACCCGTAGGAATTCTTTTCATGGAATATGCCAGAGAATTCAAGAGACCTTAACTGATTTGCGAGAATGAGCCAGGTAATACCTCTAGCCCCCAAGCATTAAGTTGAAAATCTAAATTCTTCTTAATGCTTCTTTGTATGCTTGTTCAAACTTAAGCATCTGGCTTTCATGTCCATGTTTCAGCATTCCGCAGATGCCATAAACTTGGAAGTTTTGAAAAAACTTAGCTCAAAAGCAGAGAAGTAAAAACACTTCAATCTGTTATTGAGTCAAAAAGCAACGAACTGGCGCGACTCAAAAGCAATTATCAAAAGCCACCGGAATTTTACTTCGTGTTTACTGATTTTTTGCTGGAAAATCATTGCTAGATCTTGCCGTAATGTCGGATTATTTTGTCCCTGCTTTTCAGCTGCTTTAACCAAAGCCAAGAAGCTCACAGCAAACGCTGCTATTTTTCTCAACTTCGTGAAGAAAACTCCAACCTTCAAAGAGAACTTTCAAAAGTTTCGAGAAGAACTGGGAGCCAGTATCTAGCCTTGGGATTGTGCAATCCTAGGCTTCTTTGCAGGCAGCAGAGGATAAATCTATTATCAATGATTGAGAAAGTATGCTATTCCTCGTATGAAAGAAAGCGATGAAATTGACGTGGTTCTTGGTAAGTTGACTTCTTTTACCAATACTTTCATGTCATATTTCTTGTATTTTCTAATCTTTGCCTTTGTCAAAAAAGCAGGAAATTTTCCAGGGATTTCTCGGACGGAAAAGATCCGGGCCTTTGGGAAGATATGGAATTCAATCAGAAATGCAGGAATGCATTTAATTAATAAATTCCTGCCCATAAGCAGTATACAATCTTCAGAAGTTTACCGACTTCCGGATGGCATCATGGAGGTAGCAAATTCGAAGGATTCTTTCCTTCGCTCTGCTGCACGGGGTGGTGCGCGAATGGCCTTAGGCCTTATGCGCATGCACTACCCTAGTGCCAAATCCTGGCGTGTGGCCACCGGTGTCCCTCAGGGATACACGGATGCGCAACGATCCACCATCTTTGGTGAAGTTAAGGGCCACGCCACCCAGATTGCCGCCATGGTAAATGTCGCCGTCAACTATCCAGAAGAAGAAGCTCCTCCCATCCCCGACGAAGAAAGCAGCGAGGAGGAGTCGGATTCTTGAAAGGTTACCTGGAACCTGGAAAAAATAGACAATAGGAGCATTACTGTCCTTTTAATGTAATCTGAAATGTAATGCTTCTTTTATATTAATGAGAATTCCGCCTTTTGCAGTTTAAACTATGAAATTACTTTGCAAGTTGTTTGGATTTTACCATTCCTTTATCTTCTAAGTTCTCTGGTGTATATGCTTTAACTTTCCTTAGTGTTTGAAATGGCTCAAATAGCATTATGAATCGTTATGCCGAGTAACTGGGGACGAACCAATCAGTTTTGAAACTCGAAAACATGAATCATGCTAAAGGCATTTTTACTAACTAGTTCCAGTAACCCGACACACACACAATCAGATAAGACTTAGAGAAACAAGGAAAGTTTTAAGTGAAACTTGGGCACGCAGGCAATTCAAGTTTCCTTTAGCCGTTAAAAGGCTGAAAAATCATTCAGTTATGTAACGCCGAGTACGCAAGCACAATTCGGGTTAACGTTGAGAAATTTGTAAGATCATTGGGAAATAGATGAGGCGGAAACACTTTGCACTTATAAGAAATATGGATGACAGCATTCCGACAACTTTATTTCATGATCTCAAAAGATGTTTACATAGATATTGAACTAAGTACAGAAGGGGACATAACTTGCTAGGTGTTCCCAGGCTTCCGCAATCCACTTGACCTTGTCGAACTTCTCCAGCAGTTTGTGAAATGGTAAGGTTTTAGCCCCCAGCCAACTAAGAAATCTTTTTATGGCTGTGGCGGAACCCGGCAATTCTGGGACATCTTTTTCACACGTAAGTTCTGAGATGTTCGAGATTGCCTTAATCTTTTCCGGGTTAACTTCTGTTCCTCTATGAGAAACGATGAAACCCAGAAGTTCACTTGAGGGAACCCCGAATACGCACTTAGATGGATTCAACTTCATCTTGTAAGTGCGCAAGTTTTCGAAGGTTTCTCGCAAATCCTCAAGGAGTGTATCTTTTTCCTTGGTTACGACAGCAATATCGTCCACGTAAACATGGACATTTTTTCCAATCTGACTATGCAAACAGCGTTGCATGCAACGCTGGTAGGTTGCACCTGCGTTCTTCAGGCCAAAAGGCATGGTTACGTAGTAATACGTCCCGTACGGGGTTATAAAAGAAGTCTTGATTTGATCTTCCTTTTTCATGCGTATTTGGTGGTACCCGGAGTATGCATCCAAAAAGCATAAAAGCTCAGAGCCTGCAGTGGCGTCTATTATTTGATCGATTCGCGGTAACGCAAACCTATCTTTCGGACATAACTTGTTCAATCATGTGTAATCTATACACATTCTGAGGGCAGTTGTGTCTTTCTTCGGTACTAATACCGGATTTGCGGACCAGTCAGTATGGATTACTTCCTTGATAAAATCCGCTGCTAAAAGCCGGATAATTTCCTTGCCAATAGCCTTCCGTCTTCTTCCGTCAAATCGACGGAGACCTTGTTTGACGGGTTTTGATCCGGGAATAACCTTGAGTTGGTGCTCAGCAAGTTCCCTGGGTACGCCTGGCATGTCAGCTGGACACCAGGAAAAAATATCCCAGTTCTTCACGGAGGAACTTGATGAGCTCGCCTTCCTATTTGTCGGTCATCCCAGTCCCAACAACGACGAATTTTGTCGGATCTTTGGGATCTAGGATTACCTGTCTTGTATTCTCGGAGGCCTTGAAGCTATCTGTTGGCTTCCGAGTTTCTTTTCCTGCCGGCATTTCTTTCGGCGATACCTCCTTGGCTAACTCCTTCAGTTCTTCCTGAGCTATAACTCTTTGAGCGCAAAGGGCGTTTTGCTTCTCCAACTCGTTTGCCAGCTTGAAATCACCGGCAATGGTGATTACTCCTCCTTTGGGTCCTGGCATCTTCAGCTTGTTGTAGATATAGCAAGATCTTGCCATAAATTTGGCGAAAGCCGGACGTCCGAGTATTGCGTGATACACGCTCTCGAACGGCACAACTTCGAAGGATACTTTTTCCTGCCGGAAGTGATCTTTATCTCCGAAGGTGACATCTAGGGAAATTTCTCCTAGGGATCGTGCTTGCCTGCCAGGAACAATGCCATGGAAGCGTATATTGCTGTAGTTGAGCTGGGACTCGGATATCTTCAAATGCTTCAGTGTATCCAGGTACATTATATTGATTCTGGATCCTCCGTCCATCAGCACTCTTCTTAGCCTAGTGTTTTGAACAATAGGGCTTACAACAAGAGCTTGTGTGCCGGGTTCAGGCATATTTCCGGGATGATCTGACTGATCCCAGACTATCGGTGTGTTGGAGTACTTCAAGAATTTTGGGGTTGCAGGAACAACCGCGTTTATTTCTCGAAGTGTCCTTTTGGCCACCTTTGCTGACGGGGTTGCTAGGAAAGTTAACATTGCTTCTCCGTCAACTCTCGGAAATTTGGGTTCGCCTTTTCGCTGTTGTTCCTGGATTTTGTCATCAGTGTCCGATTCACTGTCTTCTTTTTCAGCTTCTGGCTTTTGTTTGGCAGGTTTCCTTTTGGAACCCTTCCCTTTATTTCCGGATCCTGCATTGCCTTTCATATGCTTGTTTAGCCGGCATTGCGCATTTGTATGGGTAGGTTTCCCAAACTGAGAGTGGTGGACGCAGGGTTCCGACTTAATTCTCTCCCATTCTTCGGGAGTGTAATTGATTGGATCTGGACTGCGGCCTTTCCACTTGTTCCCCTTTTCTCCTCCAAAGGCTATGTTAACCTCCTTGGGCTTTGTTGTTGACTCTGGAGTTCCTTTTTTATCAGAACGAGGTGTTTTCTTGGCCAGTATCAGTGACTCAATATTGCCTCCTCTTGCTCTGATATCGTCTTCGGCTGCAGCGTGCTCATTAGCGGTTGTAAGCATAGATCCGAGATCTTTGTGCTTTTTAGAACCAACCATGAACGGTACCAGTCCGGGTTTTAGGCCATTGACGAAAGCGTGCATTGCTTGTACGTCAGTTACTCCAGAGCAACTATTCTTCATTGCAGTCCATCTGGAGATGAAATCCACGTATGGTTCGTCTTCAAATTGGGTGCAACGGTTCAGCTGGTTGATGCTATTTGGGCGTTTGTATGTTCCCCGAAAATGCTGAGTAAATACTCTCGCCATATCATCCCAACTGTCGATAGTTCTTGATGGTAAACCATTGATCCAATCTCTGGCCCCGTCTAGCAACATTAGGGGAAGAAACTTGACAGCTTCCAGGTCTGTCCCGTTGTTGATTTGGACGGCTGTGTAATAATCTGAAAGCCAGGTATCCGGGTTTGTACTGCCGGTATACTTTTGGTAGGTTGGACCAACTTTGGCGAAGCCAGAATGCAGGGTTATCCTTCGGATCCTGTCAGTAAAACACTTAGGACCAAAGTATAGATCGTCCTTTTCTGCTCTATCAATATGTGCAGAATATCTCCCGGCTGAATGGACAGAAGGGGATCTGCTCCTTTCTTTTCCATTGTTGCGCGGACGCGTTTTTCCGAGGTTATCTCTATCTCTTCCGTCGTCACGCCCTCTGGGATTAGGTGGAGTCCTGCTCCTGTACCTTTCCTTATCTTTAGGCGGTGTCCGAGATCTTTCACGTCTGTGAGGTGTATCGTATCTTCCGGCTTTTTCAGCTGGGTTTCTCGGAGGTGGCATTATTTTGCCGTCATTCCGGTTTTTGTCTTCCCGATCGTGTGGTTTATATCCATCTTTCGGGAGATGAGGTCCGGTTCTAGTTGCTGCGTCCCGATTGTCGGGGTTTTTCTTGTCTTTTCTCGGATCCTCTTTTTTATCCGAATCTCCGGGTTCTTCCGGTCCAGGTGCTCCAGCGGCGCAAGTAACAGTTTTGCAGAGGGCGGAATTATCATGCAGCCTCCCTGATCGCTCTTGTCCTCGCTGTTGCTGCTGTAATGCTTTTCCTAGGAAAGCATACACCCCTTGGAGTTTTTCCCCGTTGGAGTACAGATCATTGTTCAGGATGGCGAACGCTGCTTCCGCGTTATCAGCTGCGGTTTTGTATATTGGTTCGCCCTTGGCATCTTTGCCGTTTAACTGCTTTTGCCAAGATGGGTTATAGAACCTTTCTTTTGGCAGCAGTTCTTCCGGTTTTGCGATTCCGGGTAACCTAGTAGGTTTTAAGGCAGATCTACGCTTTCTCTCGTATTCCTCAATTTCTTCCTTCATGATTTTGATGTCATTATGGGTTTGTTGGAGATGTTGCCGAGATCTAAGCAACTGTTGCTGTTGCCGTTGGAAAGCTTGTCTCCTGGCTTCCAGCATCTCAGGGGGTTCATTGGGTCCCACTGGAGTTTGTAATAGTTCCTGCTCTTCCAGTTCTGTCATTGGCAGAGCGGTGATTTCCTTAGATTTCTTTTCCGTAGGCTTTGTGCCACTAATATCTCCAACTTCCAGGTTTTCATCAGCGAGATCAGCTGACTTTTTCTTCCGGAGTTTGTACTGGAGTTTTTTAGAAGCACGGTGCTTTTTCTTGGAAGACGGAGGTTTTTTGACAGGTTCATCCTCTGTCATCTCCTTGACATTAGGGAATATTGGAGAAGTTTCTACGTCTTCCCTCTCTTCCACTGGCGGAGGGGTTTTAGGGCTTTCCTGGCTGTCGGCACCCGTTGTATCAGCTGGTTTTGCCATTAGCACTTCATGGAATCCCTCTTGAAAGGACTTAACTTTTCTTACGAAGGCATCATCGTCTTCGTCTTCGGAGTCGAAATTATCCGATCCGGTTTCCGATTCCAATCTCGCCTCTATGGCGGCAAGCACGGACTCTGTTTCCGAGTTCATCGTCTGGTTGACGGATGTCGGATCTTCCGTCTCTGTGACGGGTGTTGGTTCTTCCGTCTCTGTGACGGGTGTATTGTTGTCTGCCTCTTGCACGAGATTTCCGTTATCCGTGTTTTCAGCGATCTCGGATTGCACCATGCCGATAAAGTGCGTATCACTGTTTTGTCGGCGATCTGAGCAAAATCCGGCATCATAGTCGGCTTCGACTGGGTATAGGGCGGGTGGGAAATAATTGCTTTCACCGCAAAATCCCATTGCTTCCGCGGTTAATCCGATAAAGATGTTAGCAGATCCAATCGGTAAAACGCAGGCACTTACCAGGTGATTTTGCGCCGGTATGTATGATCCGTTGTCGAGGAAGCGCCCGACGTCGTCGTCGAATTCCAGGCTTCCGACAGTGATTGATCTTCCAATTCCGCCGAGTATCCGAGATCGGAATTTCACGCCTGACGTCGTTTGCCCCACGGTGGGCGCCAACTGTCGAGACATCGTAGTAGTTTTCATAGACTGGGGTGCCATGAGACTACGGTAGAGACGTGGGGTAACGGGATAGCGTAGTAACACAAAACACGGGATTTACCCAGGTTCGGTACGTCGCGACAGTACGGCCTACCTACTCCTGCACTTCTCACTAATTGGGACTAAAGACCGTATAACAGAGTTACAATGTGAGGGAATAGATCTAGCTACTCGACGAGGATGAACTTCCCGGCGAGTTGCGTAGCGCTTAAGCTTGAACCTAGAACCTTGAAACTAAAATAACTTATGTAATCTATCTCCCGTCCGGCTTTATATAATAGCCGGATTAGGGCTTACAGAACAAGAAACCTAGAAGACTACGTTTAACTTGTAACTTGGAAAGTAAGGAATCCGTCTTCTCCTCCAAGCCAGATCACGTGGGCCGTGATCCGGGTTCTTCTAGAATCCGGCTTCTGCGCGTCGGACTACTGGGCCGCCCAATGGACCTAAGCCCATTACCATGTAGGCCACCCTGGTAGTCCGGCTCTTTTGTCTACCATCTTCTATACCCCTATTCAGTATATATCCGACATTACCACTTGAACCATTTGATGTGTGGGGTTTTGACTTTATGGGACCATTTCCTGCATCTAGTACAAAACATACTCACATTTTGGTTGCTGTTGATTATGTTACAAAATGGGTAGAAGCAATTCCTACTAAGAGTGCAGACCATGCCACAGCCATGCAAATGCTTAAAGAAATTATATTCCCTAGATTTGATGTTCCTAGATTTTTAATTACTGATGGTGGATCTCATTTTATGCATGGTGTTCTTAGAAAACATTGGCAAAATATAATGTTAATCATAGAATTGCATCACCCTATCATCCTCAAACTAGTGGACGAGTTGAATTAAGTAATAGGGAAATTAAACTTATTTTAGAGAAAACAGTAAACGGAGCTAGATCTGATTAGCCACTTAAAATTAATGATGCATTGTGGGCTTATAGAACTGCTTATAAAAATCCTATGGGTATGTCTCCTTATAAAATGGTTTATGGAAAAGCATGTCATTTACCTGTTGAATTAGAACATAAAGCTAGATGGGCTTTGATTTAAAAACAGCGGGGGAGAAGAGATTGCTTGACCTAAATCTATTAGATGAATGGAGGAATGAAGCATATGAAAGTCTAAAATTGTTTAAAGAGAAAGTTAAAATTTGGCATGACAAGAAAATTAAAAGAAAGGAATTAAAAGTAGGTGATCAAGTCCTATTGTACAACTCTCGTTTTAAGTTTTCTGCAGGGAAATTAGCTTCAAAATGGCAGGGTCCATTGGTAGTACAGGAGGTATACCGTTCGGGGGCCATCCGTCTTCACGGTGATATGAAAGGTAAACCTCATGTGGTCAATGGACAACGCCTAAAACATTATATTGCAGGAAAGAGCTTCATAGGAACCATCAAGGAGATAAAGTTAATGACACCAGAGGAGGTAATTGTAAGGGATCCTGCAGTTTCAGAAACCCAAATTCAATTATTTACAATTATTGTGTTTGGAAGTTTCTCGGAATTGCGTGAAAACTTACGGAACTCATTTTTTATGGAAATTAACGTGTGGGACAAGAAAATTGGAAGGAATTGGACCTCGAGGGGGAAAAGAGGACCCCACACGCGGCCAGATTCCTTGGCCGCGTGGAGGTACCCCTTTTCCACCTCGGAGTCCCGTTCCATCTCGTTTTTGACTCTGACACTTTGTGTTACCCTAAAACCCGTCAATATATACCCCCTTTTGTCGATCTAATCCCGCACCAAGAGTTCTCGCGCGATCTTTGTTTCTGCTGTTTCTGTCTGCCAGGGTTTAGCCATGTCAAGCTCCGGATCCAACCTAGGGGGGAAGATCCACCCAAGGGAGGCATTGTGAACCATTACCTCAACTCCGTGATGACCCCCATGAAAACCCTGACCTTGAAGGATGGTCTGTTGCTCATGGAGGAGGTGAAGGCTCCCAAGACCGAAGGCACGCTGGAGGAGAGGCTGGAGGCTCTGGAACAAACAGTTTTCAGGTATAACTCTATTGTTGAACGCAGCCTTGATGCCCACCACTTCATGAATCTAGAGCTGGAGAAGAAGATAGAGGAGTACGAGGAGAGGATCAAGGACCTGGGGACTAGGTATCTGCGTGTCATATCAGAGATGGTAGGTACCAAGCTCTGATGTGGGACATGGAGAACCAGAACTGTGAGTATGAAGAACGTTTCAAGAAGATTGCATAAGCTGCCACTCTCAGGTACAATGATCCACCCATGTCCTTCCATACTGGAAGGCCTTTTCCATGGAAGTAGGAAGAGTGGAAGGAAGATTACGACAATAAGAAGAAAGAGTGGTGGGCTGAGTACGAGAAGAAGGGAGAATGAAGAAATTACCGCAACCATCTAAGCTTGGGGGAGTTTCACCTATCCCCCGTCTTTTATCAGCTTTATCATGTCTATCTAGTTTTGGTGTGTCTTGCTTTTATTATCTAGTATTGTTTTCGTTTAGGCTTGAGTGAGCTCATTGAGCATTATCATGCATCCCCGTCTTATGGTTTATCAATGAATAATAAAGTATGGTGTCATCCACGATTCCCTTGTTTTGGGGATTTCTGGGTAACACTCATGCAAATGAGCATGGCATATTTAGAGGTTTCAATCACATCTTGCCTTGAAATTAATTAACTTGAGTGTGTTGGACAATTGTAGAATTATCTCAATATGACATAAATCCACTATCTATCTATTAGCTTAATGGCTATTCCGAGCATGTTCACCATGTTATAGTTTCATTTATGCTCTAAATTAAGATGCTTATGTTATTAATTGGCATGGGCTGAATTTGGGATAAGACTCTCACGAACTTTTGAATGCACACATTTATATCTATTGCACTTAACAAACATGACCCATTAATGGGAGCTAAAAGATTTGTGCTTCACAAGGATTTTGGTTGGGAGTTGGCTAACACGTGCATCACGTGAAAAGCTTTCAACATTGCACAAAGAAATTTTATATTTAGTTGATATCATGTGCTTTTGTTTTTGGACTCCTGCAATGCCGAAATGAAATAGAGGAATAGTAAGTTTTAATGAGTAAGTATATATGACTAGAGAAATTGCATTGGGCCGCTAACCCAAGCCATGCTTGATCATGGTGGAAATTTAGTTACAGCTAGAGTGGACGCTACAAACACATCCTACAATAAAATAAGAAGCTATGCATATAGTGAATGAAATAAAAAAGGATGATGAGTCTACTCCGTTTGTTCATCTTGTTATTGTGACATGGGCTGGTTTCTATGTCATGGGGCAAGAGGTACCTCTTTGCAATTCTCTATGATGTCATTAATACTTATTATGATTGTACAAAGCTTATTAGGAATCTTAAGTTGAGTAATCATGGAGTAGGTTTTCACACTCACGGGGCATGAGACATTCAATTAACACCTTGTCAACCACATTACTTCAATATTCATAAATTAAGATGCTAATGATAAAGGGGCAATAAGAGTCTTAGCCAAATGGATGCCACATTACAATTAGTAATTTAAGCTGAATAGTTTGGAAACTAAATGAGACTTGATCATGTTTTACCTCTACTCATTTATATTTGTCCAAATTAAAGAGTATAATTCGATTGTCCAACATACAATGGTTATTTGCTTTCAAAAGTATGGGGTGTTTGCTAGAGCTTCGAATATGTTATCCTTATGTGTATGAGTTCTATTCATTCATCTTGCATTATAACTGAACATGATGATGATACAATGCCCGTATTTATTTATCAACCATAAGTCCATTGATGCATGTAATGATCTATGTCCTTATTTACTCGAGGACGAGCAAAGGTTTAAGCTTGGGGGAGTTGATACGTGCATTTTATATCATCATTTATACCCTCCATATAGGCATTATTGGGATGTTTTATCAATGTTATGTCATTGTTTTGCATGTTTTAGATGATTTTATGGGACTTTCCTACAAAGTCCCTATTTTTGGTATTTAATTTCTGGGTGTCAGAAAACACCTGTTTTCATGTTTTTGATGTTTTTGGAGCTACATGTATCCAAATTGCGAAAGGAAAGAAACCCTGTCAGTTTTTCTTCGGGAGAAAGGCTGTGGGCACAAGACACAAAGGAGGAGGGCCAAGAGTCCCAAAAGGGGGTAGCCCACGCGGCCAGATACCCTGGCCGTGTGTGGGGCCCCCAAATGGGCCCACAGCACCTCCTCCCCGAGGTCTTTTTGCTGACGACTCCGTCTTCCCCGAAAACTAACACCCTAATTTTCTCGAGACGAGACGGAGCCGCCAGGGCGGCGAAACTCTCGAAACTCTCCGTGGGGGAGACAGATCCTGCTGCTTCGGAGCTCCGGAGAAGGGGGAAATCATCCCCATCTTCATCCCCATCTCCTCCTTGGCGTGGGAGGAGGCATCTCCATCACCATCCTCACCAGCACCTGCATCTCCACCATCACCATCACCGTGATCCACTCTGTTCCCCTCATAGTTTGATCATTGCTACACCCTAGATACGTGTTATTGTACTCTGTTGCATGTTTGAGATTGACTACTTGTCATTATTTGGTGGTGGATCCATTGTTTCAGATTGTGTTGTACCACATATGTCACCATACATGATCATGTTTGCACGTTGTGAGTAGTTCCCGCATGTTCCTGAGGGCATAGGATGAATTGGCAATGATTTGTTACATGAGATGATTTGTTATTTGGTCTAGTATTTATCTTTTATCTGATTCTATGATGGTGTTGTACGAACGTCGACTGTACAACACTTCACCTACATGGGCTCATAGGAGAACACCGTAGTGTAGTGACGTGATGATGTCTTTAGGTGACAGGAACTTGAGACAGAGTCGTTGAATTGCATTATGAGGGTACTTGTATCGGGGACCTTAGAGCATCAGGCTATGGTGGGACATCATGTCTTAATAATTCTCGTGCTGTCATCTAATTGGCCACGTGATCCATCATAAGGGGTGATAGTTTATTTATTTAGCTATTCCTATTTGTGGCTCCGTCCGAAGAAGATTAAAACTAGACAAGATATACAAACATGTTATGCAATGAATCACTATGCCAGCTAAATCCGTGCAGCCCTCGGGAACGTTTTCCACATATAAGACACAAACACACACTTGAGCTTGTCCTCTTGCGCATTAGAGGATTGGGCTTTGTCTCTCATTGAGACCTACTACTTGCTGGAATTTACTTTCCGCATTTGACCTTACTTGCACTACACAATTAAAACAAAAAAAAACACTTGTTGCTTTTATTATTCCTTTGCTATTCTACTTACCAGTTCCTTCTGCTCCTCATGGGTTTGACAACCTTTCTAATTCGAAAAGTACTACAATTGATCTCCTGCACTTGGGAGCCATCAAGACACTTTTCTGGCGCCGTTGCCGGGGAGCGTAGCGCTATTGGTAAGAAGTTTGGTAAGGAAACTTGAAAGCTGAATTTTACTTGCTGTTGCATCCTGTTATTATTATGGCTTTTAGGAGAGATGCTTCGCTGAAACTTGCTTTATATGAGAGTGTTTATGCTATTAAACCTAAAGTTGTTGAAAAAGCACCTCATGATGATGGTTATATTATTCCCCTTGAATTTGTTAAAGCTGTTAGGAATGAGTATTTTGCAGGGGATGGAACAAAGGCTGCAAGTGATCACATACGGGCTATTGAGGATATATGTGGGCTAATTAGGCTCAAGGCTATTTATGAGGAGGAGGTAAAATGCAAGTTATTGTACCAGTCCTTAACTGGTGATGCTCGAAAATGGTATATGTCCCTGGATGAAGAAATTACACATAATTGGGATACTTTTATGAAGGTTTTCTTTCTTAAATATTTTACTCCTAAAGAGGCTTATGAGAACCTTTGCTTTATATTTAATTTTTGGGCACACCTTGGAGAGAGTATTACTCAAGCTTGGGGGAGGCTTAAGGACCTCCTTCGTAAGAATCCTTGTCATGATCTCACAAATAAACTTATATTGATAAACTTTTATGTGAGACTACCTGATAGGCTAAAGCAATATTTGGATGGTTCATCTGGTGGAAGCTTTACAAATAATACTACAGAAGAAGCTTGGAATTTATTGGAAATTATTTCGAAGAACTCTGAATATTGGGACCTAGACAAAGGTAATGAAGCTTATTTTGATTATGGATATTCATGTGTAGAAAGTTTCTCTAGTTCTATTTTGTTCAAGAATGTTATTAAAGATTTTTGGTCTTGATCCATATGTTGCAATTGAAATAGCTAAGAAATTTGTTGAGCACATTCGAATTCCTAAAAGTGGCTTTGATTATTATGTTGAACCTGTTAAATCTCCTATTGTTGTCCCTAAATTTATTAAAGAAACACCAGTGTCATCTGTTGTAATAGAAGAATATATTGAACCACCTCCCTATCCTGAAAAAGTTAAAGAGAATTTGCTTATTGTTGTTGCTGACAAAAGTAGAAAGGGATGTTCACAAACTAAAGAACAGGTGGAAGTCAAGAACCAAGTCTCTATTATTAAGCAATTAAATGAAGAAGATCCTGTTGATGTTTATTTATGTGAAGATGCTACCAAAGTTATTAAAGGGAATTCATCCAAAGTTGGTAAGCCAATTATATCATGCTCTATTGGGACTTCTTGTTATCATGGTTTATGTGATATTGGAGCAAGCATTAGTGTCATTCCATATTATCTCTATCAAGAAATTATGCCTGATATTGATCCTATCACCATGGAAGAAACAGGTATGACCATTCAGCTTGCTAATAAAGATTATATTAGTCCCTTTGGAATTGTTAGAGATGTTGAAGTATTGGTAGGGAAAATAAAATATCCTACTGATTTTATTGTGCTTGGTTGTCCACAAGATTCTTTCTGTCCTATTATATTTGGTAGACCTTTCTTACATACTGTTGGTGCTGAAATTGATTTGCCTAGAGAAAGGGTGTTTATTGAATGTGCTGGAGAGAAACTTCAATTTAATTTTTCTAAATTTGTTGATAAACCTGCTAAGAAAGAACCAAAATCTAAAGATATAATTGAAACTCTTGATCATATAGCTGTAGCTTCATCAGACGTGGTGGAACGTTATATGCTTAATCAGGAAGAGCCATTTAATGATGCAGAAAAAGAAGCTTTAGAGCAAATATTATGGCAGCAACCTCCACAATTACAATTGCATATCCCACCTGATAATCTAGGAGTACTCCCACCTCCTAAAGGAGATCCTAGTTTTGAATTAAAGCCTTTGCCTAAAAATCTGAAATATGCATACTTGGATAAGAAAAATATATATCCTGTTATTATTAGTGCTAGCCTTTCAGCTGAGGAAGAAGAGAAATTACTTGATGTGCTTAAAGCCCACCGTAAGGCTATTGGTTATTCTCTTGATGATCTTAAGGGCATAAGTCCAGCTCTATGTATGCATAAAATTAATTTGGAAGAAGATGCTAAACCTGTTGTTGATTTCCAACGCCGTCTACATCCAAAAATGAAGGAAGTGGTAAGAAAGGAGGTAATTCGACTCATAGTGGCTGGTATTATTTATCCTATAGCTGATAGTAAATGGGTTAGTCATGTTCATTGTGTTCCTAAGAAAGGTGGAATTACTGTGGTTCCTAATAAAGATGATGAACTTGTTGCTCAACGTACTGTTGTTGGTTATAGAGTGTGCATTGATTATAGAAAATTAAATAAAGCAACTCGTAAGGACCATTATCCATTGCCCTCTATTGATCAAAGGCTAGAGAGATTATCTAAACATTCTCACTTTTGTTATTTAGATGGGTATTTAGGCTTCTCTCAAATTCCAGTTCATAGTGATGATCAGGAAAAGACCACTTTTACTTGCCCATATGGTACATTTGCTTATAGGAGAATGCCTTTTGGTTTATGTAATGCGCCTGCTACTTTTCAGAGATGCGTGAATGCTATATTTTCCGATTATATTGAAAATATAGTGGAAGTCTTTATGGATGATTTTTCGGTGTATGGTACTTCTTTCGATAATTTCTTGTTCAACCTTAACAAAGTTTTGCAGCGTTGTGAAGGCCAACACCTTGTTCTTAATTGGGAGAAGTGTCACTTTATGGTAACAGAGGGAATTGTTCTTGGGCATCGTATTTCTAGAAGAGGAATAGAAGTTGACACAGCAAAAATTGAAGCTATTGAGAAATTACCATATCCAAGAGACATCAAAGGTATAAGAAGTTTTCTCGGTCATGCAGGTTTTTCTCGTAGGTTCATTAAAGATTTCTCTAAAATATCAAAGCCTCTAAACAATCTTTTGCAAAAGGATGTTCCGTTTTCTTTTAATGATGATTGCATAGAATCCTTTAATGTTTTAAGGAAAGCCTTAATAACTGCACCTATTATTCAACCTCCTGATTGGAACTTGCCCTTTGAAATTATGTGTGATGCTAGTGATTATGCAGTTGGAGCTGTTTTAGGCCAAAGGGTTGATAAGAAATTGAATGTTATTTACTATGCTAGTAAAACACTAGATGGTGCTCAAAGAAATTATGCTACAACTGAAAAGGAATTTTTAGCGGTAATATTTGCATGTGATAAATTTAGATCTTACATAATTGATTCAAAAGTCACTGTGCACTCTGATCATTCTGCTATTAAATATTTGATGAATAAGAAAGATGCTAAGACTAGGCTAATAAGATGGGTACTTTTGTTGCAAGAATTTGATTTACACATAGTAGATAGGAAAGGAGAAGATAATTTCGTAGCTGATCATCTTTCTAGAATGGAAAATATACCTTATGATCCTATTCCTATTAATGATAGTTTTGCTAATGAATAACTTGCCCTTGTTAGTGTTTCTAGTGCTAAAGTTGCATCTCCTTGGTTTGCTAATTATGCAAATTTTATTGTTGGGAAAGTTATGCCACCACAATTTACTTACCAGCAAAGAAAGAAATTCTTTTATGACCTTAAACATTATTTTTGGGATGATCCATTCTTGTATAAGAAAAGTGTTGATGGCATTATTAGACGTTGTGTACCTGAGCATGAACAGCAGGCTATTATAAGAGATTGTCATGACAGTCCCTATGGAGGACATCATGCAGGAGATCGTACTTCAGCAAAGGTATTACAATGTGGTTTTTATTGGCCTACTCTATTCAAGGATTGTGCTGAATATATTAAAACTTGTGATAAATGTCAAAGAGTAGGAAACATTGGTAGAAGGAATGAAATGCCTATGAACTATACATTACCAATTGAACCATTTGATGTGTGGGGTTTTGACTTTATGGGACCATTTCCTGCATCTAGTACAAAACATACTCACATTTTGGTTGCTGTTGATTATGTTACAAAATGGGTAGAAGCAATTCCTACTAAGAGTGCAGACCATGCCACAGCCATGCAAATGCTTAAAGAAATTATTTTCCCTAGATTTGGTGTTCCTAGATTTTTAATTACTAATGGTGGATCTCATTTTATGCATGGTGTTCTTAGAAAAACATTGGAAAAATATAATGTTAATCATAGAATTGCATCACCCTATCATCCTCAAACTAGTGGACAAGTTGAATTAAGTAATAGGGAAATTAAACTTATTTTAGAGAAAACAGTAAACGGAGCTAGATCTGATTAGCCACTTAAAATTAATGATGCATTGTGGGCTTATAGAACTGCTTATAAAAATCCTATGGGTATGTCTCCTTATAAAATGGTTTATGGAAAAGCATGTCATTTACCTGTTGAATTAGAACATAAAGCTAGATGGGCTATTAAGAAATTAAATTTTGATTTAAAAACAGCGGGGGAGAAGAGATTGCTTGACCTAAATCTATTAGATGAATGGAGGAATGAAGCATATGAAAGTCTAAAATTGCTTAAAGAGAAAGTTAAAATTTGGCATGACAAGAAAATTAAAAGAAAGGAATTTAAAGTAGGTGATCAAGTCCTATTGTACAACTCTCGTTTTAAGTTTTCTGCAGGGAAATTAGCTTCAAAATGGCAGGGTCCATTGGTAGTACTGGAGGTATACCGTTCGGGGGCCATCCGTCTTCACGGTGATATGAAAGGTAAACCTCATGTGGTCAATGGACAACGCCTAAAACATTATATTGCAGGAAAGAGCTTCATAGGAACCATCAAGGAGATAAAGTTAATGACACCGACGGAGGTAATTGTAAGGGATCCTGCAGTTTCAGAAACCCAAATTCAATAATTTACAATTATTGTGTTAGAAGTTTCTCGGAATTGCGTGAAAACTTACGGAACTCATTTTTTATGGAAATTAACGTGTGGGACAAGAAAATTGGAAGGAATTGGACCTATAGGGGGAAAAGAGGACCCCACACGCGGCCAGATTCCTTGGCCGCGTGGAGGTACCCCTTTTCCACCTCGGAGTCCCGTTCCATCTCGTTTTCGACTCCGACACTTCGTCTTACCCTAAAACACGTCAATATATACCCCCTTTTGTCGATCTAATCCCGCACCAAGAGTTCTCATGCGATCTTTGTTTCTGCCGTTTCTGTCTGCCAGGGTTTAGCCATGTCAAGCTCCGGATCCAACCTAGGGGGGAAGATCCACCCAAGGGAGGCATTGTGAACCATTACCTCAACTCCGTGATGACCCCCATGAAAACCCTGACCTTGAAGGATGGTGTGTTGCTCATGGAGGAGGTGAAGGCTCCCAAGACTGAAGGCACGCTGGAGGAGAGGCTGGAGGCTCTGGAACAAACAGTTTTCATGTATAACTCTATTGTTGAACGCAGCCTTGATGCCCACCACTTCATGAATCTGGAGCTGGAGAAGAAGATAGAGGAGTACGAGGAGAGGATCAAGGACCTGGGGACTAGGTATATGCGTGTCATATCAGAGATGGATAGGTACCAAGCTCTGATGTGGGACATGGAGAACCAGAACTGTGAGTATGAAGAACGTTTCAAGAAGATTGCAGAATCTGCCACTCTCAGGTACAATGATCCACCCATGTCCTTCCATACTGGAAGGCCTTTTCCATGGAAGCAGGAAGAGTGGAAGGAAGATTACGACAATAAGAAGAAAGATTGGTGGGCTGAGTACGAGAAGAAGGGAGAATGAAGAAATTACCGCAACCATCTAAGCTTGGGGGAGTTTCACCTATCCCCCGTCTTTTATCAGCTTTATCATGTCTATCTAGTTTTGGTGTGTCTTGCTTTTATTATCTAGTATCATTTTCGTTTAGGCTTGAGTGAGCTCATTGAGCATCATCATGCATCCCCGTCTTATGGTTTATCAATGAATAATAAAGTATGGTGTCATCCATGATTCCCTTGTTTTGGGGATTTCTGGGTAACATTCATGCAAATGAGCATGGCATATTTAGAGGTTTCAATCACATCTTGCCTTGAAATTAATTAACTTGAGCGTGTTGGACAATTGTAAAATTATCTCAATATGACATAAATCCACTATCTATCTATTAGCTTAATGGCTATTCCGAGCATGTTCACCATGTTATAGTTTCATTTATGCTCTAAATTATGATGCTTATGTTATTAATTGGCATGGGCTGAATTTGGGATAAGACTCTCACGAACTTTTGAATGCACACATTTATATCTATTGCACTTAACAAACATGACCCATTAATGGGAGCTAAAAGTTTTGTGCTTGACAAGGATTTTGGTTGGGTGTTGGCTAACACGTGCATCACGTGAAAAGCTATCAACATTGCACAAAGAAATTTTATATTTAGTTGATATCATGTGCTTTTGTTTTTGGACTCCTGCCATGCCGAAATGAAATAGAGGAATAGTATGTTTTGATGAGTAAGTATATATGACTAGAGAAATTGCATTGGGCCGCTAACCCAAGCCATGCTTGATCATGGTGGAAATTTAGTTACAGCTAGAGTGGACTCTGCAAACACATCCTACAATAAAATAAGAAGCTATGCATATAGTGAATGAAATAAAAAAGGATGATGAGTCTACTCCGTTTGTTCATCTTGTTATTGTGACATGGGCTGGTTTCTATGTCATGGGGAAAGAGGTACCTCTTTGCAATTCTCTATGATGTCATTAATACTTATTATGATTGTACAAAGCTTATTAGGAATCTTAAGTTGAGTAATCATGGAGTAGGTTTTCACACTCACGGGGCATGAGACATTCAATTAACACCTTGTCAACCACATTACTTTAACATTCATAAATTAAGATGCTAATGATAAAGGGGCAATGAGAGTCTTAGCCAAATGGATGCCACATTACTATTAGTAATTTAAGCTGAATAGTTTGTAAACTAAATGAGACTTGATCATGTTTTACCTCTACTCATTTATCTTTCTCCAAATTAAAGAGTATAATTCGATTGTCCAACATACAATGGTTATTTGCTTTCAAAAGTATGGGGTGTTTGCTAGAGCTTCGAATATGTTATCCTTATGTGTATGAGTTCTATTCATTCATCTTGCATTATAACTGAACATGATGATGATACAATGTCCGTATTTATTTATCAACCATAAGTCCATTGAAGCATGTAATGATCTATGTCCTTATTTACTCGAGGACAAGCAAAGGTTTAAGCTTGGGGGAGTTGATACGTGCATTTTATATCATCATTTATACCCTCCATATAGACATTATTGGGATGTTTTATCAATGTTATGTCATTGTTTTGCATGTTTTAGATGATTTTATGGGACTTTCCTACAAAGTCCCTATTTTTGGTATTTAATTTCTGGGTGTCAGAAAACACCTGTTTTCATGTTTTTGATGTTTCTGGAGCTACATGTATCCAAATTGCGAAAGGAAAGAAACCCTGTCAGTTTTTCTTCGGGAGAAAGGCCGTGGGCACAAGACACAAAGGAGGAGGGCCAGGAGGCCCAAAAGGGGGTAGCCCACGCGGCCAGATTCCCTGGCCGTGTGTGGGGCCCCCAAATGGGCCCATAGCACCTCCTCCCCAAGGTCTTTTTGCTGACGACTCCGTCTTCCCCGAAAACTAACACCCTAATTTTCCCGAGACGAGACGGAGCCGCCAGGGTGGCGAAACTCTCGAAACTCTCCGTGGGGGAGACATATCCTGCTGCTCCGGAGCTCCGGAGAAGGGGGAAATCATCCCCATCTTCATCCCCATCTCCTCCTTGGCGTGGGAGGAGGCATCTCCATCACCATCCTCACCAGCACCTGCATCTCCACCATCACCATCACCGTGATCCACTCTGTTCCCCTCATAGTTTGATCATTGCTACACCCTAGATACGTGTTATTGTACTCCGTTGCATGTTTGGGATTGAGTACTTGTCATTATTTGGTGGTGGATCCATTGTTTCAGATTGTGTTGTACCACATATGTCACCATACATGATCATGTTTGCACGTTGTGAGTAGTTCCCGCATGTTCCTGAGGGCATAGGATGAATTGGCAATGATTTGTTACATGAGATGAGTTGTTATTTGGTCTAGTATTTATCTTTTATGTGATTCTATGATGGTGTTCTACGAACATCGACTGTACAACACTTCACCTACATGGGCTCATAGGAGAACACCGTAGTGTAGTGACGTGATGATGTCTTTAGGTGACAGGAACTTGAGACAGAGTCGTTGAATTGCATTATGAGGGTACTTGTATCGGGGACCTTAGAGCATCAGGCTATGGTGGGACATCATGTCTTAATAATTCTCGTGCTGTCATTTAATTGGCCACGTGATCCATCATAAGGGGTGATAGTTTATTTATTTAGCTATTCCTATTTGTGGCTCCGTCCGAAGAAGATTAAAACTAGACAAGATATACAAACATGTTATGCAATGAATCACTATGCCAGCTAAATCCGTGCAGCCCTCGGGAACGTTTTCCACACATAAGACACAAACACACACTTGAGCTTGTCCTCTTGCGCATTAGAGGATTGGGCTTTGTCTCTCATTGAGACCTACTACTTGCTGCAATTTACTTTCCGCATCTTACTTTACTTGCACTACACAATTAAAACACAAAAACACCTGTTCCTTTTATTATTCCTTTGCTATTCTACTTACCAGTTCCTTCTGCTCCTCGTAGGTTCGACAACCTTTCTAATTCGAAAAGTACTACAATTGATCTCCTGCACTTGGGAGCCATAAGCATCCAATCATCCAAGTATGATGTTCCTCTTGACAAGTCCGAGAACTTCGTTATGCTTGAAGACGAAAGTCCCGAGGAGCTATATAGAAGAGTTGTCACCCTTGGCAATCAATTAAGGGACTTTGGAAAAGAGGAAATCTCCGATGAGTGGATCAAGAGGAAGTTTGTCAAGGCAATAACTCCATTCGAGAAGAACCTCGCCACAAGCATTCGAACAAGATCCAGCTACAACTCTCTCAACTCCATTGGTGTTCTTAGTGAGTTCATACCCATATCCCTATCTCACAAGAGTGCGGATGATACTCTTGCTCGCTCAAGAGGAGTTGGAAAGTCTCCAAACCTTGCCTTGAAGTCTAAGGCAATTGTTAAGATAGAATAAGTGGATGAGGATGATGATGATGATGATGAGGACTACGAAGATACATACAAAGGTGCTCATAAGTGCATCGCTCTTGCCATGCACGGTTATTGGAAGAGATGGGAGGCTCACAAGGCCGGTGCCCCTAGACCTTCAAGAAACAACATCTTTAGGAAGAAGGGGGGCAGCCAAGGACATGCTTCAATTGTGGAAGTGCGAACCATTTCGTCAAGGAGTGTCCTTTTGAGCCAAGAGAAGAAAATGAAGGGAAGCTTGTTCGCAAGGACAAGAACAAAGCTCCTCAAAACAAGAATCTCGCAAGGAGAGTCCCAAGGGCTCTATATGTTCAAGAAGGCCCCACATTGGAAACTTACTTCTACAGAGATGAAGGAGAAGATGAAGTCGTAGGTGTTTCCCATGTCGCCATAGCTACGACTTCCTCTTCATCGGTCTCTCTATTTGAATCCCCCAATGAGAAGGCATCGATCCGACCTACATGTCTCATGGCAAAAGCCACTGCGGCAATATCTTCCACCTCCAAGTCTATTACCACTAGTTCCCCCTCACTATTGGATTGCGTTGAAAACATTGTTGATGATGAGGAGGATAAGAATCTAGGTTCTTGGTTATGTAGTCTTGAAGGTGAAACTAAATAAAAGGTAAAGGCCCTCTTAAGGCAACTTGATGATTGTCGCACCCGGACTTCTAGAGGATACTCGCAGTTCCGTTGAACAGTAGATGATTGGATTACGGGGCCTACCTGCACCCGCATCTCTTACGAGTAGGCCCACACACGTATGTGTGACAACCAACCCCTACTGTTCATCGTCTACGCAAACCATCCCATAGAAATCAGGACACTACCATTGACGTACTTCATAACATACACACATGGTACGTCAACGGCTTTTAAACAAGTGGTAACACAACATATCTCTAAGACACAAAAGATGGAAATAAGTTGCAAATGGCTCTCACTAGAGCAGAGATAGCAAATACAATCATCCAGAGGACACATGTCCCAACATATCATCATTACAACACAGCGGAAGCATCCAAAATGTCTGAGTACAGACAAGAACCAAATAGGCCTAAGAGGCCGACAATGAAAAGGAAACGGAGCCCATCCACGTAGTCTCGGATCCTGCCCGGGTCCGCTATCTACTCGTCAACAGCCTCGTCATACTCCACGGAGTAGCCACCATGGGGATCCTCGGAAACGTAGTCTGCGGAAACCACAGCCCCAAAGGGGTCAGTACAGACAAGTACTGGCAAGCAAGACTCACAAGATACCAAAGTGTACCCGGCAACACCAAGTACAGAAACTTTGGGTTCAACGGAAGAATAGGTGATACAAAGATGCGGCAGCGGGCTGCTCTAACCAACTACAGAGACACACTACAACATCCTTTAAGTAGTATCGTAAACCTCGTCTGTCTCAACGTCGTCGTCTATTCGAGAAGAAGCAAACAAGCAACGCAGGGAGAAAAACAATCAATAACATGGCATAATGCACAATCATGGTATGATGCATGACAATTTAATTGATGCATCAAAATAAGCTAGTTGACATGGTAACATGTTTAAATGGACCCATATGCAATTTGGATTGCATATGAAAAGCCCATGAGTTAGGGTTGGATTAAATGATCTACAACTAACCATCATGTGAAAGTTGATTAGCATGATGCATGGATGAAGAAAACAAAAAGGAAACAACAACAGATTGAATTTGAAAAGATGTTTACCAAGTTTAAAATTTTGTTTTATTAAGTTAAGAAATTTGGCTTCTTAAAGGAGTTACACAAGCATTTGTTGTTCTCACCAATTTTAATTGTTCAAAATAGATAACAAAGTTCATATTTGAAAAGAACACAAAATTTTAGTTGGAAAACATGTTTTATTTGTTGAAAAAGGAATTAGAATGAATTACTTATGAATTAAACAAGTTTACACAAGATTTAAATGGATTTAAATCAAGTATTAAATTATTTGAGTTTTTATTTGTTCAAAACATTAAATGAAATTCATATTTGAAAAGATTATACTTTTCTGGTTTGAAACCATATTTTATATGTCCAAAAAGAATTTAATTTGACCAAGTTATGAATTTAACAATTTTAAATGATTTAAACAAGGTTTAAATTATTTAACCAATTTTAATTATTCAAAACAGAAAACAAAGTTTATATTTCGAAAGGTGGTTCAATTTGGCATGGAAAACATATTTTATATGTGACATTTGAATTTAAATTTGAATTAGTTATGAATTTAACCAAATTTGAAATGAGTTGTTTGAATTTGAATTTTGAAAACATCTGAAATGTTCAAAACAGAAAAAAAAATGAATTAAACAGGTAGAGAATTAAATTTGGCACAGAATACATATTTTATTTATTTTATTTGGGTTTGAAATGCACAAGTTATTCAAATTTGAAATTTGTGGGCTAATCTATAATTTTAAAACTATACAGATTGGTCCAGGGGCCTAGCTGCGAAATTAAATTCCAGAATAGGTCCCTGGGGCTTTTCTTACGCGCCTAGAGCCACCCCTGGGTCACTGGCAGTGGGCCAGGGCCCAGCTGTGCGCTGCGTGGCCGCGGGTGTGGGCCTACGTGGCCATCACTGCCACTGGAAGGTGGGCCTGCGCATCCCGCGTGGCAAAGGCAAAAATTGGGGGGAATTAATCCGCGCGAGCGGGGGCTCTAACCCGCGCCGCGGGCGAGCGGGGCAGTGCGCTGAGCCACTGCGGTGGCTGCTGTTTGTTGTCAGGTAAGGGGGACGTGGGGGTATTAGGTTCAGTTCGGTGGTTAACTAAATCTTAGCGAAATTCAGATAACTGAATTTTCGACAGTGGAGGGCGGCCGCCGGCGGTGACTGTTGCGTGCTCGCCGTGGATGTGTGCAGTGTACGTGCGTGTCCGTGTGCGCACGTGTGCTTGCAGAGAGGAGGGAGAGGGTAAGGAGAGGTGGAGCTCACCGGGAGGGAGGAAGGAGGGCTCGGTGGTGGAAGGTGGCCGGCGACGTCGAGGTGGACGGCGGTGTCGCTGCAGTGGCTCTCCTCCCTGGTCGAGGAAGCGAGGAGGACGGCGGCAGTACGGGGACTCGATTCCCATACTTGTCCTGATGCGAGGGTGACTAGGACGACGGCGATCGCCGGAGTTTCAGTCACGGTGGTGCGGTGGTGGGGTTCAGAGGTGGGGAGCAGAGAGGGACAGCGGGAGAGAGGAGAGGAAAATCATGGCGGAGCGGCGATGGAGAAGGAGGAGGGAGGTTAGGGCAGGGGAGGAGCCCTAGGGGGGTAGCTATAAGGAGGGGAGGAGGAGCTCGTGGCCGTTCCTCCCTCTGTACCTCGACGTGGACACCCCCGATGGGGTGTCGTACAGAGGTAGGAGGAGAGGGGGGTACCATGTAAGGACCCCAGACCGGCAGTCTGAAACCCTACGTATGCATACATTCACGATCCCAGAAAGATCAGTCGTGAACAACATACACAGTTGGCACACAGAAATACATCATCCATTACACGAATACATAAAGGTATTACACAAATGATCACATGATCAAGTCTAGCACAACTGCCAAAAGGGCAGGCACTTAACAAACACAGCGGAAGACAAATAAAACACAACGTAGTTGAGCCCAAGTCACGCCTTAACCTACAGGCTGCTGACCCGGAGACGATCCTAGTTCGCAAAGCCGTCAACTCCGTACTTCTCCTCATAGATATCCTTTGGAGGCTCCTTCTCCAAAATCTGATAAGTAGATACCAGGGGCGAAACCATAATGAGTACATTTGAATGTACTCAGCAAGACATCCATCATGTCACTTACCAAACATGCAAATATGCTTATATGGTGGAATAGGTAGGCTATAAATAGGGTTCACTATCAATGGTGTTCATATATGATGACACCACAGTTGCAGTCAGGTTAATCTGTATCTTTGTTGAAGAAGATACTTCAGAAGGAAATAATATAGTTTTATTTCTCTTGTAGATATCACATGTACAAGAGGTCTTGTAAAGCTTTGTTAAAGAATATTTTCTCTTTGCAAAACTTCTTGGAATCAGTTTCCAGAATTCTTGCTTAGAGTAGAAAAGGTTTTCTTTGCAAAACATTTTGTTTTGTATATCAGCATCTGGCTTTTCATCATCGACGATACCTCCACGGTATAAGTTTCCATTCCTTTCCGAACTTCACAAGTTCAACACTTCCTTTCCAAAATTCCTTTTCAAAAACTTCCTTTTTGAAAAACATTGACACAATGCTAGCTAAATGGCCATTCAACTGTCCATATCCGAGGACGCGGCTTCTTCGAAAAAGTTATACTCTGCAGAGGTGTACACATCCACCAGATCCAGTACACCTCCCGTGAAACACTCACGGACTGTAACAACAGTATGTAAACATCAGGTATATGATCATAACCATTCACTATGTTCAAGCTAGTATATGTCTATCTCTCGATTGAGTTTTGTTCTCCCCGGCACCAAGTCCCACCCTGCCTAGCCGGGAGCCTCAATGAATGCATCCGGAGGGAAAATTAATCCCACACTTTATATGCCTCAACATTGGGAGTTTTGACGACATTCGGTTCGAGGGTACGACGCCCCTTATAGCAAGTGAGATAGCACACACTAATAAGAACAAACTTCAAGTTAAGCCCCGTGCCCATGTTGGGGTAGGGTGGCAGTACGGTAAAGGTTGTCCGGCGAAGACTAGGTTATGTGTCATTTTTGAAAACACCACTTTCTCAAAAATGACCACTTCCACATTCCTCCGGAGAACAAGGATCCGCCTTTTCTCCGGGTTTTTCCGTAAAGCCTTTGTTTTGTAGAAATACAATTTTAGGGTGTCCACTTAGGGACTAGTAGATTTGATGGTAATAAATACCACATGGTGGCTTATGGGCTTGGTATTACCAAGTTTAACTACGGGCATGATAGTAACCTATATACTAGTATAGTAGTAATAGCCACATCAAAAATAGTTTTGATAATCAAGTTTTTGTAAAACTTCAGAGGTAAAACATGCATGATAGATAATGGTAAGTATTGTATCAGCAAGCAATCAGGATGGCTTGCCTGGTATCCCTTGTGTCCCTGGTTTTGGAGTGACTGGAACTTGAAACACAGCTTCCCGACACTTCCTTCCTCTTCGTTTTCTAACGTCGTAAAAAGAATAAAGGGCACACTTCAGAACCAATCAAGGCAAGCAACCATACGTAACAATACATACAGCAAGGAAACTAATAATAACCAATCACACAATTATTAATTTAGGCAAACAATCAAACAAACACACTTGGCAGAAATGCCATTTATTAAGACAGCTTAAGGTTGGAGGAACATATCTCACAACCTCAATATCATGGATTCAGTGGGTGTGCCACTCTCATACCAAGATATTATTAAACCCAAAATATACTTAGTTTCACAAGGGTGAGACTACTAAAAGTATATAAAACATGCACAAAAATAATCATGGCAATGGGTCTATCAACCACACCACAAAAAGGACAAGGTAGCTAATCTGCTAAGCCTAAATCCACAACAAGAATAAATGAGACACATGATTTGCAAAAGTTACTTTTACAAATCAGTGAGCCTACTCAAGTGTAACAAGGTAATATACTCATCACAAAACACACAATTTCTCATAGTGAGAACAATAGAAACAATGACTAAAAAGGAGGAATCCTATAGACATGTTTCTACTAAAAGTTTGCTATGCAAGCATGCATAATAAGTAAAGTAATAAAATGCAAACAAGGAACCATGTTATCATAATGGGAATGAAAACATGTCCTCATGCAAGGATACACAAATATCTACCAAACACAAGTTGGCAGAAAAATAATTCAATACAAAAACTGCTAAGGAAACTAGTACTACTCATACATGAAGAATCAATGGATGAATTTCAATCAAGTAATTGAAATACAACCAGAGGGTCCATGTGATAAAAACAGTAGTGAAAAACATCTCTACTTACTATACCAAAATATCCCATTTAGCAAAACAATGCATCAAATTGCAGGGCAACTCCTACATACTAGTGGTAATAAAAAGGGCATTACTCAGAGGAATCAATCCACACTTCAGAGATGAATTTTTCCTAGAAAGCCACACATGATTAAAACCACTTACAAACAGAAGCATACCCATTTTTGTTTAGCACAAAAATTCCCAAAGCAAAAATTCTAGGCACTCATTAGTTATAGAACTATATAAAAGAAATACATCTAGTTTGGGGGAAATAATGTTTCCACCAAAAATGCAATGAAACCAGTGGGTGTTCCACTAGAATATCAAGGCATTAAGAGGTCACAAAGCCTCTGGTCATACTTGACAAAAATTAGCAAAAACCTAAACTAGCACCTAGTGCAATAACAATACTAGCAGAAAATAATAGGGTGCAAAAATAAGCAAGGCAATGCTACTCATGCTATTATTTCCACACAAGTGAAAACTTTAGGGGTCAAGTACTCATAACAACCTTATCAAAATGCTACTGGTCCTATGAATACAACACAAAAATATGTGGTTTTACAACCACAAATTCTTATGTCAAAAATTCCACACATGAGAGAATTTTTCCATAACATTCTCATAGTAATGACTAAATTACTCATGCTTCTCTATCAACTCAAATGCAAGCTAGCAGAGGTGATAACAACACAAAATATGTACCAACATGGTTCTGGATCCAATCAACAATCCAAGTTCTTGCTCATAAATTAATCACTCAAAAATACTATGCAAGTATTTAACTAGGGATAAAACATATGATATTGATATAAATCCTATTTCTTCTCAACTCAAGTCAACACCTTCTAACATGCTAAAATAGCTAAGTAACACTTAGAAAACAAGTTCACACAACTTATATATGCTAGAAAACAATATTGCATCACAAAAATATAATCACAACAATTAATTAGCTAAAATGCCAAAATGGCAGAAATATACAAAACAAGGATCTGTCCACAAAATTTTCTAGGATGCTCTAAAAATTAAACCCTTCTAGGTTTGGATAGACCTAAACATATACAAGACCATCCAGTTGAGTTTGCATCAAAAATCATTTTTAATAATTTTATAAAAATCACCAAAGTGCTCTCTGGTGTTTTACCAAATTGCATGCCATTTCAAAAATACAATGAATTTGGAAACGAGGTTAATTGCTCCTGTTAGGACATTTCAAGGGCTTTCCAATGAAATTGGCCTCACTTCATTTTGAGTTGTGAAATTAAAATGGTGCTCATTTTGGTGTTTCTGGTACCTGTTGCCAAATCATTTTTCATTTCAAATCTATCCATCCAAATGTAGATCTACAACTTGGAGATGGTTTATAATTAGTTGAGGTACCACTGTAAATTTTAGTTTGGTCAAATTCATATTTTAAGTTGCCTTTTTGAGCCAAACGTAACCATGCAAGTTTCTGTGAAAAATAAATGGAAAAAGAAGTGTTGTTGGGCCAGATCTGCTGACGGGCTGCCCAGATCTGCTGCTACCGCGACCGGATCTACCCGCTGAGGCTGACGAGCGGGCCAGGCTGCCACGGGGCTGCCACGCAGGCGATGCGCAGCCCCACCAGCAGGTTTAACTCCTAAGCGCGGGTTAAGGGCGGCTGGCGTCAGCGTGACGCCACCGCTGCGTCACCCGCCGGCGGGGAGATCTCCGGCGAGGTTCTATCGGGCTAAATCGTTCACCGTTTTGCAAAACAAAAGTACATAAACGTTGCTAACGACGAGGGGAAACCTTCAGAGGCACTCTCGCTTCCGGGGAGGGGCCGGAAGGCAGTCGGCGACGGCGGCCTGCGGCGGATGGACGGTGACCACGGTGCGGCGTCGAAATACGAAGAGAGGGAGAGGGAAAAAGGTCGGCGTGGTTCGCCTGCTCACCCTAAACTCGCGGAGACGCTCGGTGAGGGAGGAGGAGGTACGTGGCGGCGGCAATGGCTCGCCGGAGTCGTCGTCGGGCTCGGGGAAGATGGAGATGGCGCGGCCACCTCGAGGCAATACGCCTCGATTCCTTCGGCAGGGAGGATCACCAAAACGAGGCGGACGAGATGAGGCACACGGCGGCCGGCGGCGAGCCCTCTAACGGCCGATCGACGGCGAGCACAACAAGCTAGGGTTTCGGGTTTAGATATTTTAGAGAGAGAGAGAGACCTTGAGGGGGGAGAGAGAGGGGGCAGGTAAGAGGTGCACACGGGTCTTTTAATCATCTAGATTGCTTACCTTCGAAGCATTGGAAGCATGGGCTCCCATGGCCTCTACTGCGTCATCTACAGGAAGAAGAAGGACACCATGTGACTAGGATTACATTTAAGTCCCTGGAAAATTACAAGTAGGTCCCTGTACTCTCTGTAAATGGTTGTTTTCACAATGAAAACAAAGTTTAAATTTTAAATCCTTTTGCCCAAAATTCTAATTAGTTGAGATGTACAACATATATGAAAATTGGCTCAATTGGGGAAACTTTATAATTCAAAGTTGTTCAAATTTGAATTCTTACAAAAATGGACATTGAATTTATTAGACTACTTAGGAGCTTCCAAAAATGATAATATTTGGCACACATTCCTTATTTGATGTGTTCCTTATGTGGTAGAAAATTCAAGTCATTTTGAGTCACTTCATAGAACAAACTTGTTCACATTTCAAAAAGGTGCTGTCAAGAAAACAGGGGTTTTTGGCAACTTAAATTATTCAAAAACTTGTGCCCTTTTGGTTTTCATCCTTATTTATGATATAGATCATGTGGTATTTGTTTCATGGCATTTGGAAAAAGTTTGTAGAACAAACTTGTTCAAAATCCCAATTGTTGCTGTGGAGAAAAACCATGTTTTCAGGACTTTAATGGATTCAATTTTTGGTCTCCTCGTGTGTGTGTTCCTTATTTTATATAAGGAAGCAATGGTATTAATTTCAAATCATTTTAAGAAAGTTTCCAAAAGTAACTTGTTTGAGTTTTCTGTTTTTGGAAATATTGGAATTTCTATTTAATAAAGCACTTGGCTTTTCTTTAACAATGCTTTGCCAAAATATTTATGTGACTAGAGATAGCAAGTCAATGCTCTCCAATACCTTTGTTTTTAATCTTGCAAGGTTGGAAAAACATTTGATAATATTTTGGTGAAGCATCTAAGAATGCCTCTTTTTCCTGATAATCTTTTAGGGAAATTTTATTTAGTGTTTCCTATTTCTTAACTTAGGCCTTGGAATAATATTCAACAAGTAGGGGATTCATAAGATAGTTTTTGGAAAAACTCTTTGATCAATATTTACTTTAGAAAATATTGCCAAAGTCATTGGAACAATATGTTGAATATTTTTATCATTGGAACAATATGTTGAATATTTTTAGCTTACTGCTTTGCTATCCTTTTTAAGTTTGTTTAGTTGCACTTAAACAAACACAAACAAACACAACCAAGGTTTATTAGTCAAGCAATTAGCAAAACAACTGTGTTAACAGGTATTCCAAAATTGGGATGTGACAGGTCTTCCCCCCTTAAAAAGAATCTCGTCCCCGAGATTCGCAAGCGAGGACTAAGGGAGGGCCAACAAACACAATGTTAGTGTTGGAGTGCAGGTGCTTCCCCCCTTTGACTTTTCTTGGGAGGTGGGGTACATCCCTAAATTAGTGAATTCACTATTAAAAGAAGTACACCAGTACTTGTTTTAGGTCCAAAACTTTTGTTTCCTAGTTTGAACAAAAATTAAGGTTAGTGCAGAACTACCTGGAAATGTACCGTCAATTATTTACATGAGTTCCTAGCTATATCCCACATCTTACATAACACATATGGAGTGGTATACCACTCTCATAATAAGGTATATAATAAGCTAAAAGTATAGCTTGTGGGTGCAAAGGTTAGGTTGCTAAGGTAAAAACAAACAGACAGAACAATACCCATGGCAGTGGGCATTACTCACCACAAGCAACTATCACTTAATATGTTCATGATTTTAGTTGGATGTTTTTAGTTTAATAAGATACTCTTAATCACAATCATAACACAAGTATTAACTCATGCTAAGGTAAAAACATTTAAACAAAATCCAATAAGCCAGCAAACAACACCACAGATGAATAGACTATTTATCACTAGGTTATTGTTTAATAGGGGTTTTGGAATCCATCAATCATGAACAATTAGAAAACAACCAGTAGCTAAAAACCAATGAATACAATCATAAAGGTACTCTAAAATACCATCTTTACACAAGGTAAAACTCCTATTACACAGGCATAAAAAAAATCTGCACAAATAACACACTAGTATGAAAAATCTACACCAGCATGCTATAAGAGATAATCATATCCTATAACCATAGAACATGCAACTAAATAATTCATGGCATGATAACAGAAGTAATAACTTCCTAAACATGCTACATCAACACATATACCCATAAAATAAAAAGGGGGTAATACTAGAGCAAAACTCACCATTTTCTAGTGGTGAGACTAGTTTCACTCTAGAGAAGCAAACAATGCTATCATGATGTTTAAACTTAAACAAGCAAGTCATGAATATAAATGTACCTAATAACAGTACATAAAACTTACTCATGTTAGTAAGCACAAACACCAAAACAATTCCATCATACAACTATTAAACATGCAGAAATTTCTTCTAGCGATTTCTTTTTTCTTTAACCAATTACTAGCAAACAAGCAAGGTATAACTCACACAACCAGTAGCTATGCAATTAATGAAAGGTTATCTCAACCTTTTCAAAAATCCATACACTCAATTTAAAATTATTCACAAACAATCTACCAATCAAGAGGAATTTATTTTATTTGCGAACAATTTAATTTTAGCACACGATAGTGAAACATTTCTTAACATGATACCCCTAAGGAATATTATGCTAACAAAAAGATCACACCTAAACATATTAGTATGTACTAATAAGAAATAAACTTCTCACTTGCATAAGTGAAAACAAACAATTATATTTTCCATAGTGGAAAATAGAAATCAATCACATAGTGAAACATGTTATTTTCACACAGGTGTATGGTTGGGGATTTTTATCCTCAAGCTAAAATACAATGGGACCAGTGGGCTATGGCCTACTAATACCAAGTAAAAATAGGTACTAAGCCTCTGATTACTCATGAAAAACTTTGCATACAAGATAAAAATATAATGCTATTTAATCTAGTGAAGCAATACTAGTGCATACTGATAGTAATGCCTACACATGCTTTACTATTAAGAGACATGCAAGCTAACATAGGTACAAGCATCAAAATATCAGTACCTAAATGGTACTGGACTCAAAGAAAACATAGCACAAAATTTATCAAAGCATTCACACAAAGATCTAGCTTTCACAATAATTGCAAATAATAAAAACTGGAAAAATAGCAAATGTTACTCATGATTTGCTATAAGATCACATGCAAGTTAATGAAGATAACATCATATAAATAACAGTACCAAAATGGTACTGGATCTATCATAACCCTAGCAAAAATCTAGGTACAACAAATCTACAAGGATTTGCCCACTCAACAATCCAAATAATAAAACTGGAAGGTAACAAATGCTATTTCATTTTTATTCGAGTTTCCAAACATGCACACACTTTCTAGGGCAGATGTATTGTAAGAAAACAACATAATAACAAGTCCTAACAACTCCATATAAGTTAGTAAGCTAGATTGAAATAAAACATAAATTCATTTCAATCAAGAGCACACAAAGAAATAAAAACAGGAAAACTGCTGTTTCCTAGAGCTATCATAATTGTTCCATCGTTCACTTAATTTTCTAAACCCCGAATCTCATAGTAACTACAATGTCTACTAAAATTTGGTTTCCCAAGTAGATACACACGATATCCTATTGACTAGTAAACGAATAGGTCATCATCTTATTTTCTCGTGACTTCTCCTTTTTACCAACTCGATTAAAAAGTGTCGTAAGCCACTTAATTCTTTGGTTTAGAAAGAGTTGTCAGTAGTTTGCATGATTTGGTTAGGTGTCAACCTAAGATTAGACCAAGCATGTTAGTCTTGTTAGCTTTCTATTTAATCATGTTTGTCCGACAAGATACGACTAGCGTCATCGTACGTCGAATATTGAATTGTGCTCTTTGGATTGGCTTTTTTTTAGGGGGTTGCGCATCATGGCATGTGAAAACTTCTTTTTGCACCTTTTTCTAGAGGAGGGAGGTATATAACGTTTAAAAGGGGGTCTCTTTAGTTTGGTCTTTTAAAAGGGAACATAAACAAGTGCAACATTTAGCCAACATGGTAGAAAGAGTCTTTTGCAAACAGACAAAACAAAGAGGTTTTGGCCAGTATTGGTTGGTTTTCTTCACGCCTTTTCTTCTTTGAAGGGTGTCATTGTTGGAGCTTTAACTGTTGGAGTGCAGCATTGGTAGCAACGCTAGCAGCTCATGTGGCTTGATGGTCCTCTATATAGGCTCAACGGTGCTTTTTATTAATTGTGGGGGAGATGGTGGTGGTTCACGACGGGTCGCATTATGAAGTGAAAACAAGCATAAGTCTAAGCAACAAATTCTTGTTTTTGAATGCTATACAAACATTTTTGCTTGCAAAAATTTAACACGAGGCAATTCAAAAACAAGAGCGGGGCAAGCACAAATCTGCAAATTTTGAGCACCCCACAAACATATAGAAGCTTATATGAACCAAATTCTACACCACACAATAGCACAAAGTCCTACGGACACACATAAGCAAGCCAAAACACACAAGCAAGACTCCATTGGAGCTACGTCGGGGGATGATCCAAAAATCCTAGAAGTGGCCGAAGAACTATATCTACTCCTGACCATCATCACTGTAGAGCTAGGCAATTATTTTAGTCTTCTCGGGACATCGGCAAGTATATAAGTTTTTGGATAAAAACAAAATACTAGAAGTAAAGTTTTGATAAAACTTTTAACTGAGAGAGGTAAGAATATGCAACAATTTGTTTTTGAAACCCCAACTATTTTCTGGACAGAAAACTTCAAAGACGAGAGATGTTTCAAAAACAGCGCGGAGCAGTTGCAAACAAGTAAGAAATAAACTCTTAACCGAGAGAGATACAAACTCTGTAAGGCCCGCCCTTCGAACCACTGTTCAAGGACGCCCTTGATATGCATTTAGAATCTTTTGAAAAGATCAGAAGGAGGGGAAAATATACTAAAATTCCCTTAGATAAAAATAATGTAGATATAAATAGGTTTTTACTCAAAAATATTTTTCTTTCCTATCTGACGTCCATGCTAACTAAGGTCTCCTAAGGTCAAGATGGCTCTGATACCAACTCTGTAAGGACCCCAGACCGGCAGTCTGAAACCCTACGTATGCATACATTCACGATCCCAGAAAGATCAGTCGTGAACAACATACACAGTTGGCACACAGAAATACATCATCCATTACACGAATACATAAAGGTATTACACAAATGATCACATGATCAAGTCTAGCACAACTGCCAAAAGGGCAGGCACTTAACAAACACAGCGGAAGACAAATAAAACACAACGTAGTTGAGCCCAAGTCACGCCTTAACCTACAGGCTGCTGACCCGGAGACGATCCTAGTTCGCAAAGCCGTCAACTCCGTACTTCTCCTCATAGATATCCTTTGGAGGCTCCTTCTCCAAAATCTGATAAGTAGATACCAGGGGCGAAACCATAATGAGTACATTTGAATGTACTCAGCAAGACATCCATCATGTCACTTACCAAACATGCAAATATGCTTATATGGTGGAATAGGTAGGCTATAAATAGGGTTCACTATCAATGGTGTTCATATATGATGACACCACAGTTGCAGTCAGGTTAATCTGTATCTTTGTTGAAGAAGATACTTCAGAAGGAAATAATATAGTTTTATTTCTCTTGTAGATATCACATGTACAAGAGGTTTTGTAAAGCTTTGTTAAAGAATATTTTCTCTTTGCAAAACTTCTTGGAATCAGTTTCCAGAATTCTTGCTTAGAGTAGAAAAGGTTTTCTTTGCAAAACATTTTGTTTTGTATATCAGCATCTGGCTTTTCATCATCGACGATACCTCCACGGTATAAGTTTCCATTGCCTTTCCGAACTTCACAAGTTCAACACTTCCTTTCCAAAATTCCTTTTCAAAAACTTCCTTTTTGAAAAACATTGACACAATGCTAGCTACATGGCCATTCAACTGTCCATATCCGAGGACGCGGCTTCTTCGAAAAAGTTATACTCTGCAGAGGTGTACACATCCACCAGATCCAGTACACCTCCCGTGAAACACTCACGGACTGTAACAACAGTATGTAAACATCAGGTATATGATCATAACCATTCACTATGTTCAAGCTAGTATATGTCTATCTCTCGATTGAGTTTTGTTCTCCCCGGCACCAAGTCCCACCCTGCCTAGCCGGGAGCCTCAATGAATGCATCCGGAGGGAAAATTAATCCCACACTTTATATGCCTCAACATTGGGAGTTTTGACGACATTCGGTTCGAGGGTACGACGCCCCTTATAGCAAGTGAGATAGCACACACTAATAAGAACAAACTTCAAGTTAAGCCCCGTGCCCATGTTGGGGTAGGGTGGCAGTACGGTAAAGGTTGTCCGGCGAAGACTAGGTTATGTGTCATTTTTGAAAACACCACTTTCTCAAAAATGACCACTTCCACATTCCTCCGGAGAACAAGGATCCGCCTTTTCTCCGGGTTTTTCCGTAAAGCCTTTGTTTTGTAGAAATACAATTTTAGGGTGTCCACTTAGGGACTAGTAGATTTGATGGTAATAAATACCACATGGTGGCTTATGGGCTTGGTATTACCAAGTTTAACTACGGGCATGATAGTAACCTATATACTAGTATAGTAGTAATAGCCACATCAAAAATAGTTTTGATAATCAAGTTTTTGTAAAACTTCAGAGGTAAAACATGCATGATAGATAATGGTAAGTATTGTATCAGCAAGCAATCAGGATGGCTTGCCTGGTATCCCTTGTGTCCCTGGTTTTGGAGTGACTGGAACTTGAAACACAGCTTCCCGACACTTCCTTCCTCTTCGTTTTCTAACGTCGTAAAAAGAATAAAGGGCACACTTCAGAACCAATCAAGGCAAGCAACCATACGTAACAATACATACAGCAAGGAAACTAATAATAACCAATCACACAATTATTAATTTAGGCAAACAATCAAACAAACACACTTGGCAGAAATGCCATTTATTAAGACAGCTTAAGGTTGGAGGAACATATCTCACAACCTCAATATCATGGATTCAGTGGGTGTGCCACTCTCATACCAAGATATTATTAAACCCAAAATATACTTAGTTTCACAAGGGTGAGACTACTAAAAGTATATAAAACATGCACAAAAATAATCATGGCAATGGGTCTATCAACCACACCACAAAAAGGACAAGGTAGCTAATCTGCTAAGCCTAAATCCACAACAAGAATAAATGAGACACATGATTTGCAAAAGTTACTTTTACAAATCAGTGAGCCTACTCAAGTGTAACAAGGTAATATACTCATCACAAAACACACAATTTCTCATAGTGAGAACAATAGCAACAATGACTAAAATGGAGGAATCCTATAGACATGTTTCTACTAAAAGTTTGCTATGCAAGCATGCATAATAAGTAAAGTAATAAAATGCAAACAAGGAACCATGTTATCATAATGGGAATGAAAACATGTCCTCATGCAAGGATACACAAATATCTACCAAACACAAGTTGGCAGAAAAATAATTCAATACAAAAACTGCTAAGGAAACTAGTACTACTCATACATGAAGAATCAATGGATGAATTTCAATCAAGTAATTGAAATAAAACCAGAGGGTCCATGTGATAAAAACAGTAGTGAAAAACATCTCTACTTACTATACCAAAATATCCCATTTAGCAAAACAATGCATCAAATTGCAGGGCAACTCCTACATACTAGTGGTAATAAAAAGGGCATTACTCAGAGGAATCAATCCACACTTCAGAGATGAATTTTTCCTAGAAAGCCACACATGATTAAAACCACTTACAAACAGAAGCATACCCATTTTTTTTAGCACAAAAATTCCCAAAGCAAAAATTCTAGGCACTCATTAGTTATAGAACTATATAAAAGAAATACATCTAGTTTGGGGGAAATAATGTTTCCACCAAAAATGCAATGAAACCAGTGGGTGTTCCACTAGAATATCAAGGCATTAAGAGGTCACAAAGCCTCTGGTCATACTTGACAAAAATTAGCAAAAACCTAAACTAGCACCTAGTGCAATAACAATACTAGCAGAAAATAATAGGGTGCAAAAATAAGCAAGGCAATGCTACTCATGCTATTATTTCCACACAAGTGAAAACTTTAGGGGTCAAGTACTCATAACAACCTTATCAAAATGCTACTGGTCCTATGAATACAACACAAAAATATGTGGTTTTACAACCACAAATTCTTATGTCAAAAATTCCACACATGAGAGAATTTTTCCATAACATTCTCATAGTAATGACTAAATTACTCATGCTTCTCTATCAACTCAAATGCAAGCTAGCAGAGGTGATAACAACACAAAATATGTACCAACATGGTTCTGGATCCAATCAACAATCCAATTTCTTGCTCATAAATTAATCACTCAAAAATACTATGCAAGTATTTAACTAGGGATAAAACATATGATATTGATATAAATCCTATTTCTTCTCAACTCAAGTCAACACCTTCTAACATGCTAAAATAGCTAAGTAACACTTAGAAAACAAGTTCACACAACTTATATATGCTAGAAAACAATATTGCATCACAAAAATATAATCACAACAATTAATTAGCTAAAATGCCAAAATGGCAGAAATATACAAAACAAGGATCTGTCCACAAAATTTTCTAGGATGCTCTAAAAATTAAACCCTTCTAGGTTTGGATAGCCCTAAACATATACAAGACCATCCAGTTGAGTTTGCATCAAAAATCATTTTTAATAATTTTATAAAAATCACCAAAGTGCTCTCTGGTGTTTTACCAAATTGCATGCCATTTCAAAAATACAATGAATTTGGAAACTAGGTTAATTTCTCCTGTTAGGAAATTTCAAGGGCTTTCCAATGCAATTGGCCTCACTTCATTTTGAGTTGTGAAATTAAAATGGTGCTCATTTTGGTGTTTCTGGTACCTGTTGCCAAATCATTTTTCATTTCAAATCTATCCATCCAAATGTAGATCTACAACTTGGAGATGGTTTAGAATTAGTTGAGGTACCACTGTAAATTTTAGTTTGGTCAAATTAATATTTTAAGTTGCCTTTTTGAGCCAAAAGTAACCATGCAAGTTTCTGTGAAAAATAAATGGAAAAAGAAGTGTTGTTGGGCCAGATCTGCTGACGGGCTGCCCAGATCTGCTGCTACCGCGACCGGATCTACCCGCTGAGGCTGACGAGCGGGCCAGGCTGCCACGGGGCTGCCACGCAGGCGATGCGCAGCCCCACCAGCAGGTTTAACTCCTAAGCGCGGGTTAAGGGCGGCTGGCGTCAGCGTGACGCCACCGCTGCGTCACCCGCCGGCGGGGAGATCTCCGGCGAGGTTCTATCGGGCTAAATCGTTCACCGTTTTGCAAAACAAAAGTACCTAAACGTTGCTAACGACGAGGGGAAACCTTCAGAGGCACTCTCGCTCCGGGGAGGGGCCGGAAGGCAGTCGGCGACGGCGGCCTGCGGCGGATGGACGGTGACCACGGTGCGGCGTCGAAATACGAAGAGAGGGAGAGGGAAAAAGGTCGGCGTGGTTCGCCTGCTCACCCTAAACTCGCGGAGACGCTCGGTGAGGGAGGAGGAGGTACGTGGCGGCGGCAATGGCTCGCCGGAGTCGTCGTCGGGCTCGGGGAAGATGGAGATGGCGCGGCCACCTCGAGGCAATACGCCTCGATTCCTTCGGCAGGGAGGATCACCAAAACGAGGCGGACGAGATGAGGCACACGGCGGCCGGCGGCGAGCCCTCTAACGGCCGATCGACGGCGAGCACAACAAGCTAGGGTTTCGGGTTTAGATATTTTAGAGAGAGAGAGAGACCTTGAGGGGGGAGAGAGAGGGGGCAGGTAAGAGGTGCACACGGGTCTTTTAATCATCTAGATTGCTTACCTTCGAAGCATTGGAAGCATGGGCTCCCATGGCCTCTACTGCGTCATCTACAGGAAGAAGAAGGACACCATGTGACTAGGATTACATTTAAGTCCCTGGAAAATTACAAGTAGGTCCCTGTACTCTCTGTAAATGGTTGTTTTCACAATGAAAACAAAGTTTAAATTTTAAATCCTTTTGCCCAAAATTCTAATTAGTTGAGATGTACAACATATATGAAAATTGGCTCAATTGGGGAAACTTTATAATTCAAAGTTGTTCAAATTTGAATTCTTACAAAAATGGACATTGAATTTATTAGACTACTTAGGAGCTTCCAAAAATGATAATATTTGGCACACATTCCTTATTTGATGTGTTCCTTATGTGGTAGAAAATTCAAGTCATTTTGAGTCACTTCATAGAACAAACTTGTTCAAATTTCAAAAAGGTGCTGTCAAGAAAACAGGGGTTTTTGGCAACTTAAATTATTCAAAAACTTGTGCCCTTTTGGTTTTCATCCTTATTTATGATATAGATCATGTGGTATTTGTTTCATGGAATTTGGAAAAAGTTTGTAGAACAAACTTGTTCAAAATCCCAATTGTTGCTGTGGAGAAAAACCATGTTTTCAGGACTTTAATGGATTCAATTTTTGGTCTCCTCTTGTGTGTGTTCCTTATTTTATATAAGGAAGCAATGGTATTAATTTCAAATCATTTTAAGAAAGTTTCCAAAAGTAACTTGTTTGAGTTTTCTGTTTTTGGAAATATTGGAATTTCTATTTAATAAAGCACTTGGCTTTTCTTTAACAATGCTTTGCCAAAATATTTATGTGACTAGAGATAGCAATTCAATGCTCTCCAATACCTTTGTTTTTAATCTTGCAAGGTTGGAAAAACATTTGATAATATTTTGGTGAAGCATCTAAGAATGCCTCTTTTTCCTGATAATCTTTTAGGGAAATTTTATTTAGTGTTTCCTATTTCTTAACTTAGGCCTTGGAATAATATTCAACAAGTAGGGGATTCATAAGATAGTTTTTGGAAAAACTCTTTGATCAATATTTACTTTAGAAAATATTGCCAAAGTCATTGGAACAATATGTTGAATATTTTTATCATTGGAACAATATGTTGAATATTTTTAGCTTACTGCTTTGCTATCCTTTTTAAGTTTGTTTAGTTGCACTTAAACAAACACAAACAAACACAACCAAGGTTTATTAGTCAAGCAATTAGCAAAACAACTGTGTTAACAGGTATTCCAAAATTGGGATGTGACATACCAGGCTGTGGCTGGTGGGCTGGGCCTGCTGCCCACTGGCCTGCCCTCTCCCTCTGTGGTTTTGTTTTATTTTTTCTTTCTTTCTTCTTTTTTTTTTGCAGATTTGAAAAAGGAAAGAAATGAATGGGTTTTAGGGGTTAGAAAATTTAGGAAAATTTTGTATAGCTTATTGATTGTAACAGCACCAATTTGCCAACTTTTGTTTTCCAAAAAAATTTAAATTATGTTGCTGTTTGTATTTTATTTGAATTGGACTGAAATTTGATGTTAAATGATTTATTAAAAAGAACCATTTAAATAATTTGAACCTTCAAGTTTATAGGAAAGAATTTGATGTTTTGATTTGAAATTTTTATTTGGAAATTGTAACAGAACAAGTATGAAACAAAAGGTTTGAAATTTGATTTGAAATTCATGTGGAAAACAAGGAAAAACAAATGAAAACAAAGGAAAACAAATGCAAAACAAATGCAATGATTATGATGTCATGATGCAAAACATAATTTAACAAAAAGCAAACATTCTAAAGGTTGTTTTCATACTTGGGATGTTACAAAACGCCCCCCTTGAAGGAATCGCGCCCCGAGATTCCTACTGAGAAGAGAAATGGTCCGGATACTTCTTGCGAAGATCCTCTTCGGTCTCCCACGTTGCCTCTTTATCGGAATGATGAGACCACTGCACTTTTAGGAACTTGGTGCTCTTGTTGCGAGTCTTACGCTCGGTCTCATTGAGAATTCGAATACGGTTTTCCTCATAAGAGAGATCTTCTTGCAGTTCAATGGCATCATGATAAACTGCACGATCTGGATCTTTGAAACACCGCTTGAGCTGTGACACGTGAAACACATCGTGCACCTTGGATAGCTTTTCTGGAAGTTCAAGACGATAAGCATTTTCTGCACGCCTTGAGAGAATGTTGAAAGGACCAATGTATCTTGGTGACAGCTTTCCTTTGACACCAAAACAATGAGTGCCTCTGAGGGGAGTTACACAGAGATATGCTTTGTCACCAGGTGCATAGATCATATCCCTGTGCTTGCTGTCATAGTAGCTTTTCTGACGAGACTGAGCAATCTTGAGATTGTCGCGAATGATGCAAACTTTCTCTTCGGCTTCCTTAACAATGTCAGGGCCTAAGAGTGAACGTTCACCGGCTCCAGACCAATTGATTGGACTCCTGCATCTGCGGCCATAGAGTGTCGCACCCGGACTTCTAAAGGATACTCGCCGTTCCGTTGAACAGTAGTAGATTGGATTACGGGGCTTACCGGCACCCGCGTCCTCTTACGAGTAGGCCAACACACGTATGTGTGACAACCAACCCCTATCTGTTCAGCGTCGACGTAAACCATCCCATAGAAATCAGGACACTACCATTGACGTACTTCATACCATACACACACGGTACGTCAACGGTTTGTAACAGAATGATAGCACAACATATCTCTAAGACACAAAAGATTGAAATAAGTTGCAACTGGCCCTCACTAGGGCAGAGATAGCAAATACAATCATCCAGAGGACACATGTCCCAACATAACATCATTACATCTCAGCGGAAGCATTCAAAGGGTCTGAGTACAGACAAATCCAAATAGGCTTAAGAAGCCGGAAACTGAAATAAAGACGGAGCCCATCCACGATGTCTCGGATCCTGTCCGGGTCCGCTACCTACTCGTCAGCAGCCTCGTCAAACTCCACGTAGTAGCCGTCACCTGGATCCTCGTAAGCGTAGTCTGCGGAAACCACAGCCCCAAAGGGGTCAGTACATAGACGTACTGGCAAGCAAGACTCACCGTTCACCAAAGTGTAGCCCGTCAACACCAAGCACAGATGCCTTGGGTTCAACGGAAGAGAGGGGATATAAAAGATGCTGCAACTGGCTGCGCTAACCAACTACAGAGATTCTATCACCTCCGGCTAACAGAAAGAAGATAAGATCGAGTATTGTAACCAACTGAAAGATAACTTCAAACAAACCCATCCTGGATCTCGCCCCTTATCCAAAGAAGCAATCCGAGGATAACTCACACAGTTGGATTAAAGATGAATCAAGTTATTGTGTCAATAATCCTATTACTAGTCAAGTTGTTAATCATTGGGGTGAAATTGTGAATCATTAGGTTTAAGTTGTCCTGAGTACTTGTTAGCAAGTACTTTCACCAAGTTAACCATAACCGCGGAAAACACGACTTCTCGAGAAGATTATCCCTGCAGGGTTGCACCAATTTGGCCGTACACGTATGAATAACCCGCCAGATGGGATGCCTCCCACCAAGCGGGGCACTCAACACAACTCAACTCTTCTTCGCATCAAGCCCAAAGCACCTTGGGCGCACGGCTAATCAAGCCCCGAAGAAAAGGGACCCTCATAGCACTCTAAGACCGTGTCCCCCTATATGTCGACTACAAAAGTTCCACCCTGCGCTGGGCTCGCAAAAACATGCATGCGGCAAATGGAAAACACGAACTCAGTGAGGAGATTTGGACGAGATGCGAATCGAATCAAATTGAGGGGAGCGCCCATACTCGCTTCCCACATGCGGGTAGTGCGCTCATCATGGATCAGTAGACAAGACCCTTTTCCTATTAGGGTCGACACTAGCAGGCCTCAAAACCACAAAGGGCCTCCTGCCGGTGCCTTATCATCAAATTATTATTTATCAATAACATTAGCATGATTGATTGATTAAACATCGAGCCCCCAGAACGTAATAAAAATATAGTAACTGAAAGTAACGGGTAACAGACTCGAGCAAAACAACCTAAGCATGCTAGTAAGACACTGGCTCAAACAAAGGGTGTAGGAGTGGAGGTGAGGCAATATCAGGGTTAAGGGATTCATGTGATAGGTTCGTAACAGAAACAACTACACATAGGGCTAGCAAAATAGACAACGGAAAGTATCGGTAACCAATGTTGAAAGGAACACGGTGGTTCATGTCAGTGATAACTTGCCTGCAAACTCAGCAGCCGGGTACTGAGCTAGATCCTCAGAAGGGGTGCTGTAAAGATCGTCTGTCTCAACGTCGTCGTCTATCCGAGAAGAAGCAAACAAACAAGGCAGAAATATAAACAATCAATATCATGGCATAGTGCACAATCATGGGATGATGCATGTCAATTTAATAGATGCATCAAAATAAACTAAGTGACGTGGTAACACAATTTAAATGGACACATATGCCATTGGAGTGCATATGGAAAAAGGTCCATGAATTAAGTGGGAACAAATGATCTACAACTTAGTACCATGTGAAAGTTTATTACCATGATGCATGCATGATGATAACAACAAAATAACAACAATAGATGCAAGTGGTAAAGAATTTTAACAAGTTGGGAAAATATTTATTAAGTTTGGAAATTTTGGGTTACTTAAACATGTCACACAAGCATTTGTTGTTTTCATCAATTTAAAGTGTTCAAAACAAATAACAAAATTCATATTTGAAAAGAATACCAAATTTTAGTTGGATTACATGTTTCAAATTTTGAAAAAGGAATTAGGATGAATTTATTATGACTTAAACAATATTAAACAAGTTTTAAATGAATTTAAAACAAGT
Organism: Alopecurus myosuroides; assembly: GCA_028641055.1. Taxonomy (NCBI): domain Eukaryota; kingdom Viridiplantae; phylum Streptophyta; class Magnoliopsida; order Poales; family Poaceae; genus Alopecurus; species Alopecurus myosuroides. Next base: position 80,408,457 of record CM054057.1, on the reverse strand, counting down.
GTGAATTTTATTTGAATTTTATTTGCTCAAAACATAAATTCAAATTCACATTTGAAAAGTTCTTACTTTTCTAGTTTGAAAACATATTTTTCATGTTTAAAAATAATTTATTTTGAGCAAGTTATGATTTTAGCAAATTTAAATGAATTAAACAAGGATTAAATTATTTAGGCAATTTAAATTATTCAAACCATGAAACAAATTTTATATTTTAAAAGGTTAATTGAAATAGCATGGAAAACATATTTTATTTGCATTATTTGGAATTAGTATGAATTACTTATGAATTTTAGCAAATTGCAATTGAATTATTTGAATTCAAATTTGAATTGCATTTTGAAAATTCAAAACAGGAAACAAATAGTACCAATAGGTAGATAATTAAATTTAGACCAGCACACATATTTTATTTTCATTATTTAGAGTTATAAAATAAAAGTTATAATGTTTTTAAAACTAGGGACCAATCTGTTAAATAAAAGGACTTGGATTTGAAAACAGAAAAGTTTAAAACGTTTTTGTACCGCACAGAACCCTAGCCCCAGTCACTTCCCGTGGGCCTGGGGCCAGCGTGGAGTGCTCGCGTGCTGGCGTGGCAGCCAGGGCCACAGACAAGTGGGCCCTGCCTGTCAGCCGCGGGGGAAAAAGTTTGGTTTTAATCCACGGTGCTAGGGATCGAACACAGGACCTCGCGGTGCGCTCGCTAGGGTGTAACCAGTGCGGTGAATTCAGTTTGGTGACAGGTTCAGATACGCAGGGAGGTTGAGCTTCCACTACGCGTTACTGAACTTTTAACTGAAATCGCGCTCGACTGAAAACTGACGGAGACAAGGGTCGTCGGCGACGAGCTGTGGTGCTGCTGCGCCGTGGTTGGTTGCGATGATGACGTGCACGGCGAGTGCGCACAGA